>OX376374.1:78636710-78711181 GCA_947369275.1 Nemotelus nigrinus
CCTTTTGGGCAAATCGATCGGTAGCAGCTCCTGAACTGGTGTGTGATGGTAGGGATGTAAACGGGCTGCTTTTAAAATACTCAAAACTTTCCACGTAGACACGTTAAACTACAACGCCAATCGTCGAATACTGATTGATGGGTCAGGTTCCACTGCAAGCAGTATTTTTTCATCGGTCCGTACAGCGATTGCAGGCGCAGGATTTGCGTTTACTCGGCTCGTCGTAACGCTGCCAGTTTCCTGAATCCTTGTGTATAGTTGTTGAAACATTTTCCGAAACATATCTGCGATGTCTCCAGTGCATGCCAACCTTCCTTCGCGAAATCTCCATAAGGACTGCGTGAAGAGAGTTAAGAAGATCGGTCCCCGTGAGCATTTGATTATTCAAACAAACAGCCGCATCGAAAACGAGACGTATTTTTCTGGTTTCTTCGGATTCACAACAGCATTCTTGTCAGCGTTTTCGGTGTCGGAAACTTTCGATACGTATCCCTTGCTTAGGTATTCGCTGATTTTTTCTTTATATTTCACACTAAAATTCCCGTCGTTCATCATTCGCTTGTCTTGATTTTGAAGTCGAAACTCTGCTTGCTTACGACTTGGATGCCATAACAAACCTGTTTCTCACCTCCCGTTGTCAATTCGCTTGGTCGTTTTTTTCAAACTCATTCATTAACGTGTGAAGATCCGCTTTACATACAGCATCTCGTACATGGAACATTACTGCTGGACCGTTAGTATTCGTGCATATTTTCCCACTTACAGTCCAACCTAGTTTCGTTCGGGTGGCTAATGGTGTTTGGTCGGGACTTTCTAAGACATCTCTATGCGCTGCCAAGCTCAGGTGATCAATTCCTATGAGCGATTGAGGAACCGCCTGATCGTAGCTACTCATGTTAAGCCTTCGGAGATGGCTCCATTGCGCCTTGATACGTTCAACGTCAAGCGACTGCGGTCGAATGTGAAGATTTTTCAACGTTCTGATATTGCGTAGCTTATAAGATTTACTCCCTTCGAAATCTCCTCTTACTCGCAATGTAACGCTTCGTGATGAGTCATCTATTTTAGTCGTTCCATCCACCCATTCGATAGTTAGAGACAGCAATCAGTCCATTTCCAGTCGTTCCCTCATCATGGTGACTTCCGTGCAATCGTCAAAAACCGCATACGTTCGAACTTCTCAATTTTTCCCAGAGAACTTTACGAGTAGAATCCTAAGTAGCCGTCCTGTTTCAGGTCCAGAGTTTATGTTGCCTATCAGTTTTCGGATTTTTTCCACCCATGTAGCACTTGATGGTGGTATCTTTCACATCCGGCTACACAGCAATCCCGACGTTGATGGTGGCCAAGACAGCAAAAGCATAACATTTTCTTTTCACAATTTGCCATCTTTTGTCGAGACTCATTCTGTCCAATAACCAGCATTGACCGCGATGACCCTTTTCGCAGAATGCATACTGAGCCTTGACTGATGTACTCTTCATGGAATTGGCTTCTGGCTGAGAAGATTCCTGAGAAGTCGCATTGAGGAACGATCTTCTTACTCGGTGCGTTATGCCTTTTGCTATGTAGGACATACCTACGGCTAAACTTTTCACATATAAATAGAAGTCTTTAACCGTGCAATCACCACGACTTTTGGCTTTGGTGCGAGCCCACTCTATACACATAGCACCTGATAACTTTTTTCCAGTTCTTCTAAGAGCACAACATTGTTTAATTAGTTTTCTTTATCTAATGCTTATGCATTAGCCACAAGATTGGCCAAACTATTGGCAAGCTGAATTACACTTGCACTATCACTGTCTCTATTTTCGAAAATCGTATTGGGCCGTCTGAAATTCAATTCTAACACACGCACTATTTCCGGCACATTTTTCGAAGTAATCATTGACGATGTTGATACTGCACGGGCTTGTCCTTTCAATGCTTTATGAGGCGCGCCAAGTTTTCTGCATTCGAAAAACCGAAAAGAGAATCGGTCTCTTTGAAACGACTTATAAATCGAGGCCACTCCGTTGAGTCTCCACTGAATTCCGGAAGATCTCGGGTTACCGATTAAAAGGGCAGTAACCTCATCAAATCCGCTTGTTGGCTTCCGTGTTGTAAGTCCTTGAAACCTTGAGTTATACTGCCCGCTATTTGGCCTGCAAATACTTGCAATGTCGCTGCATCGATATATAGCTGCGACTGCAATTCAACTATTTCTTCCTCTCGATCTAGCTGTGCGAGTGCTGCTTTCGCTCTTTCTTCCCGCGTAACTACTTCAGAAAGCTTCACGTAGGTTTCGGGTTTCGCCTTCAGCTGTTCTCGTTTGTCGCTACTGGACCTCAATGATGCACGAGATGCCGCTTTGCTAGTTCCTGTTCCTCCTTCATTGATTTCGCCTACCTTCGAGTCATCGGAAATAATCGCTTCAGCTAATTTCGTCTCCATTTCGACGATTTCCCTCTCTCGGTCTAATTGTGCCAAGTTTGCTCTCAGCTCGTCCTCTTGAGCCGCGATATCGGCCAGTTGAACGCGCTTGTTATACTCGATTTGTAATAGCTCCCAGTTGCGGCCGCTTTGTCCAGATGATGCCACTGATATCCTTGATGGACACTCTGTAGCTGATATGCCACTTTGCGTCTCTGTACGCTCGATCAATGGTGTTCGCTCCAAATCACGTCCTCTATGCGGACGGTAGCTGAGCTCACCTGAGTCACTACGTGCCAGCGTTATGCCGACATTTCTGCGTTCGGCTCTTCTCGCCCTCTCGGTCATTTTGAATGCTGCCGGAATGATCCGGCTCGACGGACCAAATTGTCGCCGCTTCTTGGCGACCCGTGATAGCTGTACTTTTCGTCCTTTGTGACGAATACTACAAAACACTCAATTTTACTTATGAGTAAAACTTTATTATTTTGATAACTACTGTTTAATAGTTGAACTTAACCTAAATAAATTTGGCACCGCTAAGCCGTCGCTCGTGAGGATTCGAAAGAACGGCAGTGATAGTACATCAATTTATGAGAATGTGAAAGAACGGCGCTCGTCCTTTTCACAAATCTCCGATAATATGTATTGAATCATGTTTTTTAAATTGCAGCCATCGAAACTGCAGCCTTGTGAGCCGGTGCGTTATCTTGAACAGACAAACAGAACTCCGGCTCGCAGTTTGAATCGTCTTTTTTCTTTCATTCACTCTCGGAATCTTCTTATTTGGTCTCCCTGGTAAGAGCCTGATATAGTGGCTCCCTTTTCCAAATATTCCACAATGATAATTCCTTCAGCGCCCCAAAAAACTCATGCATAACCTTCACCGCCGAGCTCGACACTTTGAATTCCTTCGGCGTTTGTGCAGAGGGTTGCTTCCACGTCATCGATTGCTGTTTGGTTTCTGGATCAAAATGGTAGATACAACTCTCATTCATGATCACGAAACATGACAAAAAAATCTCTTGATCTGTCTGGAACTTTTCGAGAATCACTCTCGAAATATTGACTCGTTTCTTCTTTTGCCAGTCGGTTAACATTCTCGGCCCCCAACGCGCAGAGACCTTCTTTATATGTAATTCGTGGGCAACGATTCTTTGAACACTGCCATTTGAGATCCCTGTAACCTCAGCTACATGCCTGAAGGACACTCTTCGATCTTTGATTTTTTTCACATTATCTTTAGTGAGGGACGTAGTTGGACGTCTTTCGCGGTGTTCGCCTTCATTGGATGTTATTCCCAGCTTCCCAACGGTGGAATATGGAGGAGCAGAGTCCCCTTATGTTTCCACCATGTCGCTGGATATGTCTCTGGTAGATAGTTTTTTCAAACAGAGGTACTTAATGACAGCTCTAATTTCGTTTTTCTCCATTTTGATGTTCTCTCTTCAACTGTTCGCATTCAAATGAACATACCTTCTTGGAATCATGGCCTATTTATATGTTTTTTTACGCTGACTTAGTAAGTATTTGTGGTAGTAAAAATTTGTTTTTTGAAATTTAACCCGGACTGAACCGATTATTATTACTTATTGATCAACCCTCGTATACCGAGGTGACTTAAAAATCTCCACGCCAAAGGTTTTAGCTCCTACGGAGAGAAGAGATAAGTATGTCACATCGGAAGAAAACGCTGTGGAAAAGCGGCCGATTGATGCACGTGAGACTTAATCAGGAATATCTGCATTCAAGGTTAGAAAAAGTACTGTCACGATTTTTGAGCTAGGAAATGGTCATCGGATCTAGACAGCACCGTAATAGACAATGGTGAAGGCACCTCAAATTAACGGCAGCTCTCTCTCTCTCTCTCTTCAGCAGCTCTTCTCTCTTATCTGTTAGACGGACTCTTTAGCCTAGCCGCATTAACTATGAAGGTCTACCTATAAATGTCTCTGTCCTTTCAAACTTCAATGACAAGGACCAAGTTATTATCGGTCGCTGAATGCCACATGGCACACAATAAAGGCTTACTACTCACCAAATCACTATAAGGGAGTAAATACACGGCGCATCTCGCTAATATATAATAATCTTACCATAACAAATTTTTGGCAATGGATTCACGTTTAGGGCCTGCAACAGAAGTGTTCACTCTCAGATCAGATGTACATGGCATTCATCTCAGGAGGATTGCAGCATATGGAGCACCTCCTTACTTAAGCAGGAAAAGAACGAAATGGGAGAAATTCCGATCGGCTTTTTACACTGAGCTGGATGGTGTTCCAACGGTAACCAATGGAGAAGATTTCAATAAGGCAGTAAAATGTCTAACTGTTGCATCTGACAATACCGATTCGGTGTCCTGCAACTCAACTTGAATAATGAGGAAATTAAAGCCGAAATGTTGGAGTAGTGAGATTGCATCGCTTTGAAGTGAATGCATGAAGGAGTTTGTTTAATCTTTCCAAAAGGGTCAATGAAAGTTATTCAAAAAATGCCTTAAGTAATGCATGAATCTTTGTGCAAAAATATTAACGGTATGAATGAAGTCAATGGCCCTCGAAGAATCTGGCTCATTTTTTCAGGTTGCATACAAAGGTCCGATGGAAGTAGGAATCAAAGCAACTGCGAGACATTTACAGCGCTGATAGACACTCACTTCCCTGGCAGTGACGAAACATATCCAACATAACCGTTAGAATCACACAGCAATGCAGGTTTGATTTCTGTCATTTTTAGCGCAGACATAAGGCCTTTGGGCCACTCGACTCCCCAGGCACGGCTAATGTTTAGCAGACATTAGAGGGCGTTATACCTTGACTCATGGACATATGCAATGCCTACTTATGATTTTCGTAAATTTCTATCTGCTGACAGGAAACGAGAGTCATATTCATCCCTAAAGCATAGTACTGAGTTCGATTTCACGTGAAATTTTCATACAAAATTTCGCGCGAAATCTGTTTCGGCGAAAATTTCGCTTGAAAATAAGCAAGTTTGGTACTGTGTTCTTCGCATGAAAAGTTGCTTTGAAGTTGCTTTCGCTTTGAAAACATAGATGGCACTGAAACATGTTGTCAATCATTTCACGCCAATTTAGTTTGTGCAGTTCATTCTTTCGAGCGAAAAAGTGACATTTAGTGTTTCAATTTGAAAATTGAGCAGTGCAAATGACTTTCCAATAAGAAAATCGATCGAAAAGTGAAATTCTTGACATTTCATCCGTCAGAAATGAGCATTGTCTCTGCTTTTCTGCATTGTCAAAATTTTCGCTCGAAAGAATGACCAGATAATGGAAACATGTCAAAATTTCACGTGAACTCGAACTCAGTACCAGCCTTAAGGCAGGAAAAGTATAGCGCACACTATACCGAAGGAATATAGAACGATTTGTCGTAGTTCGTTTTTACTGAAGATTTTAGAGAAAGTTCTGGGCTATTGGATAACCAGTGCCTTACATTCTACTCTGATCTTGAAATCCTCGCATGCATATACGAGGGGCAAATCTATCAAAACAGCGCTACATATTTTAGTTGAGCGTGCTGAAAAATCATTTGCTTACAAGGAGAATACGCTGGCTGCATTTGACATGCAAAATTATTTTTTGTGGGCCCTGTAATGGCAATTATAAACAGGTATGACTTTGATATTCATGCCTAAAATCGTACGTAGTTGGTCGCATGGAAATGTTTCACTTATTGAATTAGTTGAAACATGAAGCGTTTGATATGGCCGCTTTGATTCGTCACTGCAGTCCATGCTCACGAATGAACTTTGCGAACTTGTGTGGCAGGGGCACGGAGCGCGAAGCCGCTTCACAAATATTTTTCACAGCTATTTCGGTGAATCCTAACGCCGGCCTTAAAAATGATCGAATTTATGAGTGAATAGAGGGTCATATACTTGTCAATATACCAAGGACGGGACGATAACTGATTTGATATGCTCGATTTCGACAGTTGAACCTACAGGTAGCCGATGCCGCTGGTCACAATAGAGTTTGCTGTGGAACTCGCTTCAATCATACAAGCCACAATGGCAACGGTACGAAATGGAGTCCATGAATTGATGGTTCGACTGCGGTCAGTGCCCAGACACTGCTGCAGTCGCAGTTTCCTGAAACGAGTATCTCGAGCTGCATGAATGCATCTACGTGCAACGGCAGTACATAACGCAAATGCATGGCCTTCATTAACAATAACCACTCACTACCACTGGATTGACTAGCCAGTGCTTCGCAGCCCACCGAATTCTATAAAAAAACAATTATTTGAAGCAAATTTAAGCAACTGCGTAGAACCGACTGGGGCTCCCTTCGCAGTAGCTTCACTTGAAAACAAAGATATTTTACTTCGATTGAAATGACCACTAAACTCGGTTCAGAAGCACTGTCAAACCATACAGCCGAGCTAGCTTGCAATGGGACGAAAATAAACGGAGTGCAGTTGCGAAAGCAAGGAATAAGCGAAAGAGGAAAAAGTAGAAACGGATTGAGACTGATATTTTTGGTTGGCATTCTACATGCAACCAGATAATTGCCTTTCGGCGGGCACATACTTCTATCTGAATTATTGCTTAGCTCGCACACTGCCAGTCTGCTTGATTGCATTTTATCTGTGAATTACAGATACTTTCAACGGCTGAATTCGATCCAAGCTGAGCCATTTCAGTTGCAGCAAGATAACGAATGAGGTTCGTGGCTGCGCAATGCCCCCCAAGGACGATCTTATTGGCAAAATTCATTTCAGACACAAAATTGTGCATATTTTAGGGTAACACTTAAGCCTTTTCGATACCATTGATATAAAGGAAATGAACTCATAATATAATTCCTAAGAGTAAACAAAATGTAAATTATCACTGCAATACTTCGATTCGATGCATCTAAAAAATATTCTTGGTATTCGAAATTCATATCTGTAATCTTATAGTATGTATCCGAGAATTTTTCGAAGAAAGCAAGGATGCATCGTAGTTAGTTGAAAGTATATTTATCTATGATATGCATTTGCAGCCATTTTTATGATAAAATACAGATTTTTCCGAAGTTTATGAAAAACGCTATAAGCTTTAAACATTTAAACCATGCAAACATGTAAATTTACATGCAGAGCCTTCATGTAGGATTCTAATCAGCAAACAGTTGTTGTTATTCATCCTGTGTTTACCCTTTTTCATCTTGTATTTTTAGATGCTTTCTATATATTAGAACATCATCAACTTTTTGATGACAGATGCCCCAAAATTAAGGAGGCAATGCTTTATTAGCAATGGTTTATAGTTGCGGCAAAAAAACGAAGGAAATGAGAACAATCTTTAACACATTGTCCGCGGCTCGTGTCCTCGAAGAAACGTCAGTACTTTTTTTCAGATCACTAATTTTTCATGGCACAGCCAATATGTTAAATGACAAATGCTAATACATAACTTTCCTACGAAGTGAAAGAGCAAAAAATGGAGTGAAGGATCTTAGAAGGGTAGGTTATGGTAACAAACATGTTTTTCCATCCTAGGGAAAGGAAGATATGGAAGAAATTTCGCAACTGCTATTTAAAAACTAATCCAACATTAATTACTGGCCATTGTAGAGACTTCAATTATTACACCATTAAGTGTTGAAACAAAATATCGAAATCGGAATTACTTATATAATACTGTTGTTCCCATGAACAATATTCACAAAGAAAAATAAACTCTTTTCGGGCAGAGTTTTAATACTCATGAAAGTTGGCTCCGTCGAGGTCTAGACCGGCAAGTCGGTCAGGTATCTGGGAGTGACACCAAGCTTGCTTATCAGGGCTGTGCCATAGCTCTAGTGGTCTTCACTTCGTGAAGTACACTAATGACCAATGTCGGCGGACCCAGTGAGACGAGACGCAGGCTGCTGATGGTAACGACCAATTCCATCTTGCTGTATGGAGCTGAAGTTTGGGGAAATGCTCTCCGAACTGAGAAGTTCCGGAAGCGAATTTTCAGTGTCCAGCGCAGAGGTGCCCTGCGAATCACCTGCAGCTACCGCACGGTTTCAGGTGGTGGTATCGGGAGTAATCCCGATCGATCTATCAGCGCGAGAACTTAAGGAAGGATACCTTTTTTACTCGGAGATGGACAGTTCAGTT
Source organism: Nemotelus nigrinus (assembly GCA_947369275.1). Classification (NCBI taxonomy): domain Eukaryota; kingdom Metazoa; phylum Arthropoda; class Insecta; order Diptera; family Stratiomyidae; genus Nemotelus; species Nemotelus nigrinus. The sequence continues at coordinate 78,645,245 of OX376374.1, forward strand.
CGTCCGCTAATCCTCCAACTAAAGAGCGCTGGATGGCTAAGCTAATTGGTCTTATTGAGCCTTTGCTCAGCCATATCCACGGAGAGGTAAACTTATACCTTTGTCAACTCTTGACAAGGCACAGCTACTTCAGGAAATACCTGAAGAGAATTGGCATGGTGGTCATCCGATGATGTTAAGCACACATTCTTTGTGGGCAATCGCTTCGTAAGTTTGAGCCACAACATTGAGACCACGCTCGGCCTGGTCACTCCTAAGACGATCGTGGATGCAATTTTGCGAAGCCAAGAGAACTGGCGCGTAGTCTCAGCATATAAAGCGGGAGGAGGGCTGGTTTATCGACGCATGAGCTGTGTTAGTTTTATATATGGGACAGCACGACCGGGTTGAAGCAGTTCTTAGGCGAGTCTCGACTCGGATCTTCGTGGGCTTGCAGATGAACTTTTTTCAGTCAGTCAAACGCCACATATCCCGCGATGATAGGTCACCCGGGGACCTGATAAGCAGATATTTTTGGCCATCCGCACTAGGGAGAAAAAGAAGGAAAAACTTGGACAATCGACGGTTATGAAATTTTAAATTTAAAGCATTGCAAATAAATCCCGTGACTCTTCAAGAGCCGGCGCTCTAGCCACTACGTTACACACGCTTATTAGAAAGCTAATAGTATTTAGCCTATTTTAACGATATGTGCAGAGATTATGTTGACATTAGTTGGGGCTATGTTACATAGAAGTGGGGTCTATGTACATAGAAGAAAACTCTGTAATATGAGATTTTGGCATTTTAGCTATATTTTATATCTCAGGCTACCACATATAGAGCGTATAAATGCTGCGCCATGTTACATACGAGCATGAGCTATGTAGATTGACTTGTGATATTACGGCACTGGGAGTTATATTTCATAGCTCAGGGTACTATGTATGCTATGATATACTGCGCTATATTACATAGGACTATACGCTATGTAGATTTTTTCAGTGTATTATCTGTATAACAAGCCGAAAGTCCACCCATCATAAAATTACCATTGGCTGACCATGTTTGGCCCCAGGTAGCTTTAAGGCGTTTCAAATTGGAGGAGGTGGTCATTGGAGTCGTATTAAGACGATCAATGCACGGTTCGGGGCTACAGTGCCACGATGATGAGTTCAAAAATAACCATATACCATAAAGTAAGATGATACAGTTGCACACCATTGGAAAGTTAGTATTCTTACAGTTGTTGATTGTCATTATTTTTCCATTTTTGTTATTACTTGAGATTCATTTCTTTTTAAGAAGTTTAATTTTGGTTGTATATATAGCATTTTCTAATTGCGAAAGTCTGTATCGCAAATGAGAAAATTGTTATTTATTGCATTGGAAATATCCTTGGTTGGGACATAATGTATCAATTATAATATTAGTAGTTGGTAATGTTATTAGTGTTTAAAATAAAGTATTAGTTTAATGAAACTACGAAAATAATCGTAGTAATAGCAATAATAAGACTGTAAGAATTTGTGCAAATATAATTTCTATTTAATTTTTTAGCATTAATTTTATCATATTACTTTTATCATATTACTTTTGACATATTCGTCGTTTTTTAACTTTCTTACCAAACAAAAGTTATAATTCTTTAAAGTTTGCAAACGTCTTAAATTGAACTCTGAAACTGATGAAATTGACTTGCAAATTTTTAACAGCAAATTTGTTTATAAAAAAAAAATGTGGACAAAAGTCTATATATACAATATTCACATTGAACTTATAGTTCCCGTGCTATGAGCCTAACAAAATTTCTATGTTTTAATGCGTTTATGATAGGTGTGCACTATGCATAAACGACAGTGCATAAAGTCCAAGTTCTCTTAACCTCTTATCTACTATGGGTCACAAGTAAATTTTGCATATGAAGCTTTTGTAAATGTTGAACACATTGCACAATAATTTACGTAAAGCCAATAGTTAACGAGACATTTCAGCAAAAAATGACTTTCTTGACCTTTGACCTTGAGTAGCTTTATTTTGCCCACAGAATTTCCCAATGGGCTATTCAAATACTGTTTCAGATACCACTTGTATTTTTTCGAAGAGGAATTTGCAAAATGACAGGGCTTATTTTCAAAGAGACAAATAAAAATAGTTTTTCGACACTGGTATAATCAGCGAACAGTCAGCAAATTACCCACAAGAGAGCTATGAGCAAATATATAGAGAATGAACAGGCTAGACAACAACAGAAGAGTTAGAATCTTCTGGGTTACCGATCATTAGGGCATTGATGAGAATGAGTGGGCGCATCTGTTAGCCAAGCATGAGCCCAACCTTTCCCAATTTGGATCGACAAACATCTTCATTCCTATTCAAGCGATTCAGTACTTGATTGACTCAAATATGATGTTATACTAAATGCCCTTGAATTAACGCGGACTGACTGTAAACGGCTGGTTGGCATCGTTACTGTCTACTGTATTGTTGTAGTACATGCCCTGAAACTGCGACTCCTAACCAGTGACACCTGTAGGAAGTGTCAAAAGTCGGGAGTTTTTGAGACAAATCAGCATCACCTGTGTCACTGTCCGGCACTGGAGATAATAAATGACCACTTAGTTTGAATCTTTTTAGCTCCAGGTTTTCTTATCTAGTATCTATGTGTGAACTTGTGTCAGCCAGTAATACTACCTTATCTAACCTAATGTATGTATTTAGTTAGAGCATATTCTAATAAACAAAATACAATTAATCGGGTTATCGGAGCTGGAACAAGCTCTGTTTATTTTGAATTGTCAAGTAACTATTCATTTTCATTTATCCTTCCTCATCTTAAATTTTTATCTCTTAATTTTAAATTAATTGCAATGAATTTGGTATTGGATTGGAATCCATCTCTGGCCAACACCGAGCTTCGAGGCCACTTAGCTCTCAATAGATACCTGATTCAAATCAGGAGGGTAAAGTGAGGGGTGGAACTGATCACTCCACATCCGTGCGCATTAATTGTAAATGAAGTCTCTACTAACTTCAACCCTAAGACTCGGCAAGGATTGTAGTGGGACTACGTTACTTAAATTTTTGTAATTCTACATTCTATAAGTTTATTATTATGATTGGCAATAAATGATTATTATTATTTCAAGATTGCCTGAATTTTTTAGGGCAGTTATGAATCATTTATTATTTTGATAAACCTCTTAGTAAGTTGCTATTTTATGCTTACACTTACCTTCGATAGTCACGGTCTTGGTTGTTTGATAGCAAGCTGTCCATTAACAATAGTAACAGGTAAGTCTGCAGTTATCGTTTTGCCTGAAATAAAAAAAAAACACGGTTAAAGAATAAATACAGAAAAGCAGATAGTTTACTCTTTTGCGAAATTGAACTTTCAAAATATATATAATTTATTTCGTAATGTAAAAGGTTCTACATTGTTCAAGAGGATCATATCGTTAGGTAATATATCATGATTTCTGTGTCATGAACACTTCAAATCAAGTTTGAATGATCGTAAGTTATAATTCTTAATTAATTTCTTAGTTTCATTCCTTATACGATACAATCACCGAGTCAAATATGGCCAGTCACCATTCTTGACATAATAAAGTACAACGCTTTCTAAAAATAAATCGGTAAGGACTACTTTCAACTATCACTAAAAAGCTTAGCCGGTAAACGGCAACTGAAAAGATTGATTTTCAACTAAAATGTTGTCAACAAAGGGAACAAAAAAGATGAATCACTCCAAATGAAAATCAATCAATATTTAAAATTTTTAAATTATTGCATGCAAAAACACAACAAAAAAAATTTTGCGCCTAGCAGCAGATAAAAAGATCGAGAAATAATACAAATAATTTCATTACAAGTTTCGAGCAACCAAGGCACGAAACACATTTGCAACCGCAGGGAGCAAGAACAGCATAAATCATATCACACGATAAAACACTGACTCCCAGCGGGTTGTAGAGCCACATTCGAAATCATAGAGCGGGTTGTAGAGCCCTTTGACCCATCAGTATACACAATAATGAGCCCGCTCTCGAATCTGACACCATCATTCCATTCGTCACTGCCAGGAATGTAAGTTAAAAAACTCTAGCGCACCTGAACCGCTACACGGAGAGAAATTTCGGCAATGATTTTTACTACAGTGGATAATAAAATTTACTATTCCGAAAATTCGATGTGAAAACTTGAATGTTATTACAAATTTGATGAAAATTTACTATTTTCCTTCAAATAATAGTCAATTCCACTACATACTACAACTCACACATGTTCATTGCGCTGTAGTAGAGACATTCATGTATACATAATTCACAACAAAGTAGTAAAATGTGTAGTGCAATTGATTACAAAGGTAATGGGGCAAAAAATTACTACTATTGCAATAAAATTAATTGCAAATTTTGTATAATTTCATTACACTTTTCTCTCCGTGTAGAAACACTAATGTTCGAAGAACAGTAGAAGAATCGTGCAGGTTTTGAGTGCATATTCCACCACATGAGCTGCTTATTACGGCCAAACTGTTTCAAATGCAACGTTTTACTTTGGTCTCCAGAATGCATTATAACTCATATGGTAGAATGTTTCAGATATTACCACTGGCATGGGTTTCAAAGTTTATGAAAGAAAAACACTTGTTAATTATATTCGTTATCAGTTGCTTATTTCACCAAATTTTGAAAGCAGCATCTCATATAACATCAATGAAGAAAATGCTCAGTGCCTGCAGCACTGTAACTGAAGTTGGTATTTTGGGCTGCGATCCGAAAAATTTGCAGAACTTTGGGAATTGAAACATTGGTTATTTATTTTCATTGTAAATGTTTTCGGTATGAATACTAACTGTAAGCATTTATTGATACAAAAGTAGCACAACCGACTCGTGCTGGCAACCTATCGACAGTATCAAAGCCAAGAATATATCACATCTGCTTCACGTTGTTATATTACATTCGAAGCTATAGGAGTATAAAGAAATTAAGGGTTACCTGCAGCGAGTTTTTTCAAATAATCGAAAGCTAAATATTTGCTGTTTATTGTCACTACAATATCATTACCAATTGAAAATTCTACGATAAAACCGCTTAATAAAGATATTGCAAACAAACACAAAACCAACAATAGCTGCCAACCCTATGGTGGCTTTTCAACCAAATTTGGCCTGAATAATGCTTAGAATAAGTTCCATTAATTGTATGAAATTCGTATTGATTTCATGACTGCACTGGAAGTTATAGGGCAAAAAGTTTTATTTTCCTGAGAGAATTTTCAAAACCAAAGACACAAAAACCACCATAGCTGGCAGCACCAACCGAAGTTTTCAACCAAATTTTAATCGAACAGAGTCTTAAGTAAGGCGCAGCTACTGTGTCAATTTCATGAAAATTTGGTAACTTATTCACATTTCATAGGGCAAAAAGCAGTTTTTTTTTCTTTGTAATTTTTCAAGATGGCACCACTGGCACAGAGTTGCCCACAATTCAAAATCGCTTCTATCAGACCTGGTTCTACTTAAGTCCAATGCATTCTGTAAATTTCAATGGTATCTGATTATTGGTTCGTGAATTCCCGTGAACAGAAGTTTTTGATGCTAAAAATATAGGTTAACTGGGAAAGGGTTACCGTTCTTGTCCGACATGAAATTTCCAAAGTTTTACTTTGAACGTGTAGATAAAGCATAAGATTTGTATACAAATTGGTTTTATTGTAAGAAACGGACATTTTTAGGATATTCGATGATTTGAATATTTTCACTTCCAAATTTTTATTTTTTCAAATTTAAGACACCAAAATTATCATAGCTGGCAGCTCCAACCGAATTTTTCAACCAAATTTCTACCAAACGTGGTTAAAAACAAGGTCCAACTTCTGTGTGAATTTCGTTAAAATCTAACGATTCAATCAGAATTTATAGGGCTAAAAGCAGTTATCTTTTTTAGTGATTTTTCAAGATGGCACCACTGGCACAGAACCACCCGCATTTCAAAATCACTTCTATCAGACCTGGTCCTATATAAGACCAATACAGTCTGCAAATTTCAATTAATTCTGCTCATTGGATCGTGAGTTTCCGTGAACAGAGGTTTTTGATGCTAAAAATATAGGTAAATTGGGCAAGGGTTACCAGGCGTGCCCGTTATACCATATCAGATTTTTTTTTGGCCTATGTAAAAAAAGCACGAAATTTACATATGAATGGCCTTTTTTTTGAAGAAGCGGCATTTTTTCAAGAGAGACGATAATTTGAAGGTTTTCACTTTCAGTGCCTGCCCTAGCTTTAGGGTTGCCAGCACGCTCATCAAAAGCTACACAAACTTACAACTAAATAATACCAATACGTCTTAAAAATTTGGTAATGATTGAATAGCTCTGTAAAAAGTTATCGCAATTTAAAAATTTTCAATTTTTTCCGTTCTCTTTTTAGGCACCCAGCGCACACATGGGGTTAAAAAATTCCAAAACATTATCCGATTCACTTGTAAAACACGATCGAAATTTATTTCGTTAACTTTATTTTTGCGAAACTTTTTTGTGTACGGAATAATAGGTACATTAAAAATATCACTAAAATGGCCGCCGGTGCCAAAGGGTTAAAGATTTTTAACTTTTTCAGAGACCTGGCACTATTCTGCATATACACCAATGTGTCCTAAAAATTTCAGTTCAATCGGATGGCGTGTTCCTGAGATTTTTTCACTGAAATTTTTTGATGATATATATATATATATATGTATATATATATAGAAATATGAATTTTTGGCCAAAGTGATTTTAATACTAATGTTCTTCTTCGAACATTAGTAAAAACTCTAGATCCAGTTGAGTCTCTGAAGCTATGTATTCAACGTCCGTTGAAAAAATTCCAGCATGGCCAATTTATATTTTAGACCGTGCCTAAATGCAACGCTGTTTTACAGCAGCAAGATGAGCATATTGTAGGATTAAAAGATTAGTTTATAACCTAAGAAGTGCACGAAAAGTGCCTTGGAAGAAGTGCCGTTTTTCAAGCATCAATCAGTAGACGGACTTTATAGCAGCCTGCCATCAAAACACTATTCCATATATAGAACAATCGGCACAACCATAGCGCCATAAACCGTTGCAACAATGCAAAGCTTCAAACCCAAATTCGCTCCTATGGCTTTTTTGCAGCAGTAACGAGTGCCAAAAGCCTTACGCGCTTGTTCTGTTATGTTTTCATTCCATAGTAGCTTTGAGTCGAAGATCAGTTCCAAATATTTCAACCTTTGGCTGAGATCAATGGAGACATCATTCAATTTCGTTGAGCAGAAGCGAAGGCGATTTTACCACAGAATGTTCTCCACGAAATTATAATCACCTTATGAAAAAAGTAAAGTAATCCCACGACAACCCACGTACGGGTCTAGGGGTTGAAGCTGGTAGAGAGCTTCATCAAAATTTTTTTTAATCATTGTGAATACGAGTGTGGAGTGATTAGTTCCACGACTCACTTTACCCCTGATTCAAATCAGGTACCTAACCAGAGGTAGGTGAACTCAAAGCTTGGTGCGCGGACCCTCTTCCGAACCTGGATTCGAACCAGGGACCCCACACGCAAGAAGCCAGCGCTCTACCCACTAGGCTACTCAAGCTTAGCACCTTATGAACGGTATACTTAAAATTCTTCATTTCGTTTCGTACATTGACAAGGCATCAGATCTTTTTGTAGGGACTTTGTATCCCCTTTGGGTTGGTTGCACGCTGCAGAAATTAGAGCGTTAGCAAGTGTGTTCACCACTTGAATAAGATCCTGACAATAATCGACGCTTCTCGGGGATCGGACAACAGATTGAAACTTACACATTATCAAGTTTTTATATTGCAGACAAATGGAATAGTTATATAAGTGCGGCCACAAATCTAACAAACATAGATATGAGACCAATGGGCCTTCTACACTTGTATTCTTGATGCACTCCTTAAACTGGTTTTACAACAATCACCATTTCCCCACTTGTATTCTTCAGCAACGGAACCGTTCATATACCGATTATGCTTATGAATGTGTGCGTGTTGTTGTTTTCTCATTTCGACTTGAGTGTTTCATGAAAAATTACTGACCCGTGAACTATGTTTATAGTTGTGTTAGTGATTTGCATCAGTTTCAATCAGTTTCAAAAGTGATGAAAAATTCTCTCCAAGTGCATCACTTTTTGTAGAGATTTCCCCTCGATTCTTCTGCCTCTTGCCCAGAAAACCGGTTTAAGGACTGCATCAAGAATACAAGTGTAGAAAGGCCCAATTGAAGCAATTTTTGACCTCTGGCATATTTGTGTGAGCGAGAGGTCGCAATGTGTTGGTACGAAAAGGGCGGCGTGAATTATTGTAAAATTAGAGGGCAACTTTTTTGGTGCAAACACAAATCTTTTCATGTAATTCACGTCAATAGTCAATGAATTTCGATTTGCATCAAAAGTGTACGTAAAGACGACGTTCCCACACTACAAATCGTCCCTACATCGCATGTAAAATCTTCCCACTTTTCAACAAAGGGACTTATTTATTTCAGGTAAAAGAGGTTTTTTATCGAAAATTAATGATCCTTTTGTTTTTAATTATGTTCCCACCTCAATCGTACGTAAAATTTTCGCTCTTTTCTTATAGCAATCGGACATATTTATTTCAGGTAAAATTGGGTTTTCAAAATTAATAATCCGTTTTTTTTTCTCGATGCTCACGTAATTATTTGAAATTCAGTACTCACGCGCCAACAATTGTGAGCAAAGTTCACTCAGCTAGTAATATACAGGGAAAGTTACCTTTGCGGACAGCTCCCATAAGCGGACATCTCTCTACAACGGACGTTTCTTTTGGAACCATATTTTTTTATATAAATCTCCATGTAAAATACGCTCTCATAAGCGGACGCTCTGTCGGGCGGACACGGACACCATAAATTGTCACCGACAGACTCGAAACGTTCTCAAGAGCGGACTCGAAGCTCCAACGGACAACAATAATTTCTTTCGATAGCGCGGTAATTCCCCGTAATGTGTGATTTCCCTTTACATGCATGCACATAAGTGCCAGGCGTCGCAGCTGATGATTTCGTTACTTTAATTTGTGCCTTGGAGTGTACTGTTATCAGTACAGTGCAGCAATGGCACCAACCAAACGCTTCTTAACTTGAAGACAGAAAATGAAGGTGGTTAATGTTGCAGAACAAGAACATTGAAGAGTTTACAAATTGGGCGAAAAGTATGTTTTAAAAATCGGCTTTAAAAAAATTGTAATGTATAACGATTTTAGGTTTAAAATAAGTAAAACTCAAGCATCAGAAATATTAAAGCAGAAGGAAATCATTCGTAGAAAATGGCAAACAAGCGATAGTTTAGATCAAAAAACAAAAAAATTAATAGGTGGTGCAGCACAGATTGACAAGATTTGTTTCGAGTGGTTTAGTCGAGCCAGAAACCAGCATGTTCCCGTATCAGGTCCGTTAATAAAAACAAAGGCCAAAGAAGTAGCTAAAGCCTTGGGATATGATAAGTTTAGAGCGTCGGATGGATGGCTACAAAGATGGAGAAAAAGGCATAACATTAGCTTCAAGTGTATCTCTGGTGAGTCAACGGTCGTTAATAAGGAAAATGTGGACCAATTTCAACAAAAATTGCCAGCGATGCTATTAGGATACCAACCACGAGATATCTTAAACGCAGATGAAAGTGGTTTATATTTTAGAGCTTTGCCAGACAAAACATTAACTTTTAAAGCTGAAAAGTGCGTAGGAGGCAAAATGGCAAAGGAGAGATTGACCATAATGTTGTGCACAAATATGGTAGGAGAAAAAGAAAAACTTTTGTTTATTGGGAAAGCTGCTCGACCACGGGCAATGAAAAATGTTGCAGTTAATAGTTTGCTTGCTACGTGGACTTTTAATAAGAAGGCGTGGATGACAAGGACTATAATAACAGACAGGCTTCCAGATATGGACAGGAGAATGGGACTTCAAAAATGAAAAATTTTGCTTTTTCTGGACAACGATGGGTCGCATCCTACAGATCTGAAATTGGAAAACATTAAAATAATATTTTTACCTCCTAACACCACATCTGTTTGTCAGCCCATGGACCAGGGAATTATTCAGAATTTCAAGTTCTTCTATCATGGTTTAATTCTGAAACATGTTCTATCAAAAATTGATAACGTTTCCTCCGCCTCACAACTTTCAAAATCCACTAACGTTTTGGAAGCTATCTATTTTATTAAAAACGCATGGGACAAGGTAACTCCAGATACCGTACAAAAATGCTTCGCCAAAGCAGGTTTAAAAAATCTGTAGTTCAACAAGTTGATGCAGAAGATGATCTCCCATTAGCAACCCTAGCAGAGTTTTGGAGGAACTTTACTGAAATTGAATCATCTGATCAACTGGATGAAGACTTTGTAAATTTGGATCGCACTTTATCAATTGAAGAGAAAGCAAATGAAAATGAAGAAGCCGGAATGAATATAGCGGCTACAGAAGTAAATGCTACTTTAGATATAGCATTGGATGACAGTGACGAAGAGGAAAGTGAAGATCGTAGTCCAAACAACTCTTACGCCAGTGCCTTAGAGGCCGTTGGAAACCTAAAAAAGTTTTCAAAGGATGATTTTGTTGCGTTCGAATATTAAAAAAAATTTTGAGTCACATTTCCAAAATTGTTTTTTGCGAGAAAAACGCAAAAAAAAGCAGTCAAAAATACTTGATTTTTTTTTTAAATAATTTTTTTGTATTTCTAAATGATAATATAATGTACACGTATATATTTAAAAAAAAAAATAAAAGTAAGAGCACGTTAGTCGTTTAATTACATTTGCTTTTACATTTCTTTATGTTAGATACTTTCTTATGTACGGACACCTCCCAGAAGCGGACAAAATTCTTGGAACCGTGACTGTCCGCTTATGAGAGATTTTACTCTGTTCGTATTTGCACCAGAAAAGTTGCCTTCTAATTTTACAATATTTCACGCCGCCCTCGTCATGCAAACACATTGCGACCTCTCGCTCACACAACTATGCCAGAGGTCGAAAATTTCTTCATTTCTCCCGATTCAGTTCGTATCTATTCTTTTCATATCTAGGTCCGAGACTAATCGCAGACGATTCAAAAGTCTCCATCTTCAGATAACTCAGCACATTATATCCATCGTTTAGGTAAGTTTTCAATCATGTCTGCGAAAAACGATACTGGTTGGTCGTATACCAAGTTGCACACTAATTTCTCTCTCTGGATCATCTGCAAAAAGATGACCTCCAGCTGCTTTTTCCAACAGACCAAACAACTTTAAGTTACAGAGCGACAAATCAGGACTGTAAGTCCAGCCGCAAGATGAGACGCGTGTTGCACAGCGCGAATTTTTTAACATGAATGATCAAATATGACAACGCAAATTGATAGTGCGGCGCGAGGCACGCGGTTCTGTGCTCGAGCCACACTTTCTCGCGGCCGAGCTAAGGAAAAGTATTCAAAGACTTTCAGTGAATATCTGTAAGCTTGTCCCCCGTTTGAGCAGTTGTTTGCGGGCGAGCATTGTTGTGCAGAGGAATGACGTCGTAGTTGAGTTGCCGGCGTCATTTGTTGCGGTAGGCAACTTTGGCTCGCTTTTGGAGAGAGCAATAATATGTGGCCATTGATTTTTCCTCGTTCATGAAGCAAATCAACCAAAAATACACCACGTGAGTCAAAATAACTGTTTTCCTTTTTTTTTTTTCTGTTTTTGACGTTCATCGGTGCACCCTCCACGCTCCGCTCCAATTCCACACACGCCAATTTTGGCTCAGGGCTGTAGAAGTGTAACCATGTCTAGGCGCAGGTGACATTGCGTTATAGGAAAATGATCTCTTCAGCCTCATAGTACGCAAGTAGTATTGCACAAATTTCAGGACGGTTATTTTTCGGTTATTTAATTGGTAAGGAGTAAAGTATCCACCTTGCTGTCTTCTTACGAAAATCAAGCCATTCTGTGATGATGGTTTGAGACTTTCCGAAACGTATTACGTAGCAAATAACGAAAGTCCATGCGCCAGATCAACAAATATAACAGTGATACAGAGCTTGATGGACATCGTTTTCCAAGTCATGATCAATAAAACTGTATGAATGCAAATAAAATAGGAATTGCAATTTCCAGATCATTTTCAGTTTGAGGAATAAATAAATTGCACTTATATGAGATTTGCACTTTTAATTTATTCTCGAAATTTTAACATTGCGGGTTGGGAAAAAATCCTTTTGATAGAAGCAATATAGCTATCATTATCCTATTGATTGCTCAAACTAAGAATATTTTTAAAAACCACAAAGCTGAAATAATTTTTTATCTGAAACTATACATACGTATTTCGCTGACTGCACATTGTTGTTGCATGATAAGTTGCAGATAATAGTCATAACCACAATACAACGATTTTTCGCACTGGGCGCAGAAAAGCCGCTGTAAAAAATTAGAATGCATAGTTTTGTATGGTAATGTCCACAATGCCGGCGGCCGAAATTTTCGAAGCGTCAGAATTTGCCAAATTTCTATTTTTTTTCGTTTCACTAGCGGTGATAGCTACCGCAGGTTGGCATCACCACTAGGTTCAATTAAATCTGCTTGAATTAGGTTCAATGGTCTGGTGGAATAGACAAGCGATGGCTGATATGTATTGTGATAAGCCAACCTAATCCTCGTAAACCAGGATTTAGCAATACAAAAGAAAAAAAAATTAATTAGGTTGATGCCTTGGTTGCATTGACAGCGACATTTTCGCTGCATTGTGGTTCACCAAATTCAACTGCGAAATTCTACATAGAAGTGCGCCTACATAGAAGTGCTACATAGAAGTGCGCCACCACAATTTGCCCGAAATTTCTCCGATATAGGAAAAGCACTGACTATAGCGACGCGGCTGATACCATTAAAAGCCTTATTGTGCTTAAAGCCTGAATTATATTGCCATGCAGTGCAGTGCACTGCACTGCACTGAAATTTAGAGCTCATGTAATTGCACTGCATCTTTTAGGCTAATTTCTAAAAACACTGCATACTGCATCGGTTGACATTTGTTTGATAGTAGTTGACCGGGCAAAAACTATTTAAATTGAGGGGGAAATTCCGTTCCAGGCATTAAATTGTAAATGGACGAAAAACAGATGCAGAAAATCGAAATATCAAACCTCCACAAATTAATTTGACATTAATTGTCAGAACACTGCACTGCTTTTAATGTACTTTGCAATGCGTAAACTGCTTCGGCACAGCGCTGCACTGCACTGCATGGCAATGTAATTCCGGCTTAAGGGACGCGATCTATATCCGCCTACGTGACCTAATAAATAACTTTCAGCTCCAGTTGAATACAAAGCACAGTGTCTGTGTGTAGAAAGCAAGTCAGCAAGCCGGAAAGGCGTCATATATTCAAAATATCTACGCACGTACATTGCACAAGTGTATGCATTATAACGTCGGTATGAAAAGAATTTTACATACGCGGAGCGAAATGTAGCAAGTAAGTTTATAGGGCCCACATTTATGACGACTCGAGATTATCTTTTCGAAGGGGTGTTTATAGGTACATTTTGACACCAAGTGAGTCATTTTCTGACCTGATTCGGTGTCCTACTTAGGCCATCAGCAGTCAAGAAAACGTTTTATTCATTTTTGATAACCCAATTACTTCGATTCCATATGCATGCATCGTAGAATGAAAATGTCCATGTTATATATCAAGGGCGAGTCGGAACCCGAGTATTATTCCATTAGCACATAGTCAATAATTCGGATTTAATCTGTTTAGTCAGGTGTGTAGCCTAGTTAGTAGGTGACGATGAGAATACCAGCAGGTCGAATTAGAGCAAAGGGATGTAATGGAGCGTTTGATTATGATTTAAAATTACGAGTTTGCTGCGGAGGAAGCGCGGTGATACAATTGTGCATTTTCTTGTGCGATAAATGCTTTAAGATGTAGAAACTAGATTCTACTTCAAATAAGACTAAATGCACATCAAATGCAAGACCATTTACGCATTCCCGAAATTCAGCTACTTCTTGCAGGCCAAAATATTATAGCCGCTAGTTAGTAATTTTTTTAATTGTAAATAGTACTTAAATTAGATTAATAATGTACAAAAAAAAAAGTAAAAATAAAATCTTTTCTAACCTTTTCTAATCTAACTTTTCGAAACAGAATCTATTCAATACGCTCTCACTTTAACGAGCTTTATGTTATAATTTACTTTAAAAACTATCCTTTTATCCATCTTTAACCGACCGTATTAATACTGAAAATACAAAAAAAAAATCAAGTCAAAAGAATTATAACAGGTGCGTTTTTTTGCGAGAAGACATAAAAACGCACCTAATGTAAACTATAAATGCTAAAGAAAGCATTAAATAAATTTAACATAGAAATAACGTCAACATAAATGGACGCTTATGTTGACGTTATTTCTATGTAAAATTTCTGGAGTGCTTTCTTTAGCATTTATAGTTTACATTAGGTGCGTTTTTATGTCTTCTCGCAAAAAACGCACCGGTTATAATTCTTTTGACTTGATGTTTTTGTAATCGAGTGGTCATATCACCCAAAGCACCTGAACCGAGAAATTCATTTTGCGAAAGTAAACCCAAAGCAGATACAAAAAAATGATCTGGAGAAAATTACACTCGAAACAATTTAACTCCTACAACTTGCACCGTACATACATCATGCGAACAAAACATAAAAGGCATCAAATTAGGAGGGGAACAACTCGTTATGCCGGATTTATACATAGGGACGAGCGTTTCGTGGACAAGACTCAACAAGACTCAGCAAGACATTGGACGAGACTCAGCAAGACATAGGGTGAATTGTTTACTTAGGATATTGCACCATGCAACACGGACCATACACTATGCACCTTTCATAGGGTGAATTGTTTACTTAGGATATTTCACCATGCATCTTTCGACAGTTGTGAGCTGTTTTGTTCAGTTCAGTGAACGATGGCTGAGGTAAAGGTTGTGGCTATTGCAACTGCCTGGTGTGTGTTGAGTGATTTCAATCTGGGACACGCAAAGACATGTTTGAAGTCCCAGCGAAAAATTCGAAAATGTGAATGAGAACATGCTACCCTGTCGAATCCCTTTGACTCGATGCATAAAACCGACTTCGCTTCCCGCGGCTTCGAGCTAGAACGAGACGGCCGTAAACACTCAGGCACAGCAATAAAAGGATCATTATCCCTTCATAAAACAAACAAGAGCCGACGAGCAAACCATTTACACACGCGTGCTTGCCATGAAAAAAACAGCCGAGAATAGACCAGGAGACCATTTACACACAGACCTTGTCTACATTTGGCGTTCCTCGGCGAGAATGTAAATCCGGCATAAGAAGAAGAGCAAAAGAGAATCTACAAATTCTGTAACGTAGATCATGACCAGCGTTGCCAGAAAAAAATACAGAGAATCTTGGAAAATTTTTCCAAAAACTGGAGAAATCTGGGGATTTTAGTTTCAATGAAAAACGTAACTTAGTTTTAGTAAAAACGATATCATTTTAATAAAAACCATTTATTTCAGCAAAAAAAAAACAATGCAAGACAACAAAATAATTCATAACAGCAATTTTCTGCGTACTATGATTATGCTTTAATATATATTTACCGAAAATAATTTTGATTTAATTTTATACCTGCACAAGTTTCATTTAATTCTATACCTGCACAAGTTTCATTTCTGGTTTTTAAATATTCTTTAGACAAAAGTAGGCCACTTAGAGTATATGTTTGTAATCGACTGCTCGTTTTTTCGTTTATTGATGTTAATTTGAGCGAAAGTTCTTTTTACAGTCGCGAAATATTTGAGTGCGAATAACAGGTGAAAAATAAAATTCCTCAAAATTGGAAAAGCTGACTTGTGTTCTCATGTTTCGATTGGATTCACTTGTTTCCAAAATAACTTAGCATTGTCGGTTTCAAAACCGGTGAATTCAATATTTCTTAGACTCGATCACTGTGAATTTATATTCTGCAATTCTGATATTTCTCTTAAGTTTGGAAAACATTGACAAAGTGCGATAATTGAAGGTTGTCTTTTCAAAACAACATTTTCAGGATCCATGAAACTGATACTGATATATTTGGTTTTTATAATTTTGATACTGATATATTTGGTCAATATAATTTTAACAGTGCGTTTCGAATACTAAAATATAATCTTTCAGTCTATTTAACTAGGCATTCACTGCAAGCTCCTAAGTAAAGGTCATCCTATGGTAAAATTTACATTTCATTTAGAAATTTATCATCCTATCTTTTGGTTTTCTCTAAGTAATGCATTTGAATATAATTATTGAATATTATTTTCGTTAATCTTGTTATTTCCAAGTTAAGCCAAAATATATTTGTGGGTTCACTTTGAAAGAGCTTATTTAATTGTAGAATTTGACAAAGAGCTAGCCGCAGGCTGAGCTTTTCAAACTCTGTCCCTTTTTGTTTGACATTTTGATTTGGGCTATGTGAAATTTGGAAAATTTTACTTAAACATTTAAAATAGCAAAGTTTCAGAACAAGTTTGAAAAAATCTGGAAATTTTGAATAATATCTGGGTGTCCGGAAAACGTTGTGAAAGTCTGGCAAATCCAGACTTAAATCTGGATCTGGCATCACTGATCATGATGGGGAACAGAAACATAATAGAGACGCAGATGATTTTTCAGCGTCAACGTAGGCGGTCATTTCACCAAAGCACCAGAACCGAAAAACTACGTCTTTTGGGAAAGCAAACCCAAAGTAGACACAAAAACCGATCTGGGGAAAATTGCACACGAAAAAATGTAACTCCTACTATTCTATTCCCCACATGAACATCATAATAGCTTGCACCGTACATGTGTACGTGCGAACAAAGCAGAAAATGCATCGATTCCTAAGGGGAACGGCTGGTAATAGTAGGGGAGCCCGGGATGCTAAATTTGCAGTTACTAAAGCGTCATGGGGACCTATTGGATTGTGAAGATTAGGTTCTAAAATGAAAAAAAGTTTATGTCAAGTTTTCCATTTTAGTGAGGGGGAGAGCGTGTAAAAATTGTCAAAAACGTAAAAAAAAACAGTCACATGGAAATACTCGAGCGCGTCAGACATTCATAGTGTATACGCGCTTTGTTTTTCTGATAACCGATAGATATTAATCTGACGATTAACTAGTGGAGGATGGCCGTAAAAAGGGGTAAAAAAACAAAAACAAAAAAAGTTATCCGAGCGTGTCAGATATTCAGAGGGAATGTTAAGTGAACTCAAAAAAGTGTCCTATTTAAATGACTGACGATTTGGACGTGACCAAAAGCCATGACTGATTTTTGAAAATGTAAAAAAAAATGTGACCTTGAAATACTCGAGCGCGTCAGATTTTTATACAGAGGGTTCAATTTGCTGTCTTAGTTGTCCTAAATGATAATCTGACAATTATATGGAGGGATATTGTTAATCTGACAATTTGAAAAAAAAAATTCGTTTCTTCTTTTTATTACTGGATGAAATAAAAACAATATGTACATATATATATATATATATATATATATATATATATATATATATATATATATATATATATATATATATATATAACAATACGCTTGTGCGTATTTCTCCACAAGCATGCGATGTATTTTGTTCGCAATAAATGGTGCTGTAGCTCTGATCGGCAAGGCGGCAAACTACAAGCGTCCTTATTACGCACATTTAATGAGAAGGGCTGAGACGTATCAGATACTTTGTATGTTTTATTAAATATTTCCATCCTAGCACTGTTGACATTAGCAAATTTTTAATTCGGACAAATGGCAGATGAAAGATTCCATGATGGGAGATAATTATTCAATATCAAAAGCTTGAGACCCCAAGTTAGCAAATGCTTTTTGAAAAGTTTCAGATTCCATTAAAATCTGTAAAGGCATTTTTTGCCTCGCCTGTAAAAAGCTGGGTTGTATTCACATCCCGTTTTAAAAACACATCTGCAAAAACGAACAAGTCATTGTGATCAGCTGAGATATCATCATCATAGAGAAAGAGTGAGAAGGAAGAGAGTCGGGGAGGGGGAAATACACAGCTCTCAGCATCTATACGTTTCATCATTTATTGATGGTTTTAGCTACATCGCCCCATGAAAACCGTTAGATTATATGTTTTTCGTAATCCTGATAGGATTTCCTTCGAATTAAAAAAAAATTCAAGGGCGCTCGAGTATTTCGAGGTGAGGTTTTTTTTTTACAACTTTGTGACTCGCCCATATCCTTATGCCACGCTCAAATTGTCAGATTATTGAAATATACTCTTTTCTGGATGTACTTAATTTACCTTGTCTTAATCTGACGCGCTCGAGTTGTTCTGAGGATCAATTTTTTTTTACTAATCTGACGGGCTGCCCTCAACGCACCCCACTATATTAAGGGCTTATATTTGGTAGGGTACATTACAGGGTGCAAGGCTTCTCCCCATATGAATTTCTGACGCGCTCGAGTAACGCGCAAAATCCCCGCTTGGGCTCCCCTACTATAAGAGCAGAAGAGAATCTACAGAATCATGAAGGGAAACAGTAACATAACAGGAGACGCGGATAACTTTGCAGCGTATTAAGTTCATTCATTAACAAAAATTTTCGGGTCGTTTAGCGGGTGGATCGGCCAAGAGTTTTTTGAATTTCTCTATCCACCAAGACGCTGCGAACTGAGCTAGCGTCCGCGATACTACTTGAGTACACTGATTGTAAAATTTTTGTGGACATCATTTGGGCAAAGCGTCTAGGTAGATCTATGCGAAAACCACGAGTTTGAGCATTGAAACAAGATCACTTCAGTGTTCTGTGTAGTATATTTCAATGAACTGTATGTTTTGAATTGAATGCTATGCAGTGCCTGTAGTTTGTAGTAAAACGTTTGAGTTTTCGTTGCGTCGCTGTAAATTTAACGTGGTAGCTCTGTAGTTGGACTGTTATAAAATAAAACCATTTGATTCATAGTAGCGATGGAGTTTTGACTTTTGTAAGAAAATAAATGCTATTGCATTGATTTTTAAATATTGATTGTAAATCTTTTGATTGTTACATATGGATTATTTAATCAATTTTGTGGTTTAGCAAGGAAAGCACTGCTACCTTTGTGTGCATCGACAAGCCGCTCCTGGCAGAAATCTATTCACGTCTGCTTTCAACAAACAAAGAGTTTTTCAGTATATTAACATTTTTCCGCTGAAATGTGTCCGAGAAGTTTAAAGTTCTGGTCTACGACATCTGCTGGCGAGAAATTGCCTTGTCAGTACTCGTGGATGCAAGGGACATTTAAGTACAAAGCAAGAGAAATTGCGAACCATTATCTGCTTTCGAGAGGAGGATCGATGGATATTTGGAGCTTTGTGGGCAATTCCGTCGCCTACACAACAATGAAATAAGTGAGCGATATTTTTTCCATAAGGTCACTGATAAAGTCGGACTCAATAGGCTACGATGGGTTGGACGCTCATGATGCTTAAATAAATCCTACCAGCAAAGAAGATCCGGCCAAAAATGTTTGAAAGTGCAAAAGACGCTAAAGCAGTCCCTGTTTTGGTGCGGTCATGGCATATCTAACCAATTAATTTAGAGCTTTCCTGTAATACAAGTAATTAAGGAAGTCAAAACTGTTTAAAGTCTGATATAGACCTTCGTGACACTTCTGGTACAACATAAATTAATCCAGGAATTATCTAGGCATAAATATATTCTCCAGATTACATACCATATTGAAATTAAGAAATAAAATGAGTTAAAAAAAAACATTGCTGCACTTGTAGATGCACTACACCTTTTTATTTTTGTCCAGATAACCTAGATTTTAGTATACATTTCAACCTCCACGCTACATTTTCTACTGGAGACAATTTTAAGTGTATTTTGTAAAATAACAAGGCAAATGAATACCATTCGTCTACGACTATTATGAAACGACAGCATGAAATAGAGCGCCTAAATCAGAAAAGGTGGTTACAAGCAACTTGTGAAACACACAATTATTCGGTCTAATTGCGTTTCATCATCTAGCAGGCAACGAACGGTTTTATTCAAAGGTGCGTATAGTGAAGCGCAAATGTCACCTTCATGAAAGTTACAAAAATGCCGTCTTGGTAAACATTACAAAACATATTTACGGAGCTTAATACAAAGATACGCTCACACTATTATTGTATCTTAGGTGTGACATGGGATGTGCAGCGCATGTAAAAATGATTTTTCGGAAAGTAGTTCATTGAAAAGTATCTTTGGGAGTGCTGCTGGATCTGAGTATCTGAATAGTCTAGGAAAAATAAGACAATGAACAAAAGACAATTTAAATACGTTTGATTGTTCGATAAATGAGCTAGTTTGATAAACCAAGCTCAGTTAATTTTAGTGGACGTAGTAGGGTCAATATTCATGTTAGAGGAAATAGAAAAAAGACTTGATAAGGAATTATATTCGTAAATGAATCAAATTAACCATTAATATTAATTAACGCATTTTTCCCAAATTCCAATCATGGGTTGCGTGATTGCAAAAAATAAAAACATAAGCGGTTACATTCCTACAACTTAGATTAAACACTGAATTGCAAATTTAATAGTGATGCTGTTTTAGTGCCTTAATGGATATTTAATTAAAATCTACGTATCTATTGGGTGGTTGTACATCTTGACTTTTCGGTTTTCTTATTGAGTTGACAAGTGTAAAAGCCGTTTCAAACGAAATCCGGCGAGTCGTTTGTGCTGGACGAACTGGTTTAGAGTTAGCGCAGGAGGTATTATAAAAAGTAATAGGCATGTAAATTTCTTTTGAAAATTGTTGACTTTGTTTAAAACCATTTATGAATATCGGAAAACTCATGGCTTGCACGCTAATTTTCTCGGAATAGTTATATAACATGCACAAATGAATGATTTCCTCTACAGAAGCTGCATTAGGGGGCGATTTAAGATGTCAAAAGCCGGGACAAGTGCTTGGAAAATCTGGTAGATTTGAAGTTAATTGGAGGCCTTAAACATTGGTTAGCCCATTTTGAGATTTTAGAAGGCGAGTGTGAAGTGGAAGGGTACGTTCATCCGTGCACCATCAAGTTTTTTACGCTTTTCTTTCGCTTATATTCATTTGCGTGTTAAGTTCCGGATGAGTGAAAATCGTTTGAATATTTTGCGATAATTTTGTAATAATTTTGCCGATTTGTGCTGCTGGATACTGCTAAAATTCAGAAATTTCATTTAAAATCCAAATTGGTCATAAAGCTGATGACGGATATTAGTGACAACACATACCAATTTGAGGCATTGAGTTGTGTCATATAAACAGTAAATACTTTAAAATACTTTTTTATCTATAAAACCTCTTTAGCCTTTAACTGATTAGCTGGTTGAAATCAAATGATTTGTCCTCAGTGTGAATGTACTAATAGACATCCACTTATTGCAAAAAAACAGGACGAACTGATGAGCTAATAGACCACATTTATTGAATTGAGACCACTCAGGTTGTGGAAATGTGAAGATGGATTCTATTCGAGTGCCTACTTTGAAACAAAAAGTAGTCGCAAGAACGCAATGCGCCAATTGTAATCAGCTAATGCACCACGTTTGGCGCATGCGCCATGGTTTGTCCATCACTGCTCTATACCAACATGATGGTAAACAATAAATTCCTGTTGGAATTGTTTTTGCGGGAAAATTGAAATTTTTTTTATTTACATTGAAAATTTTATTTGATAAAGTGGTTTCGAAAGTATGCACTGATTCTCATCAGACGCCAGCACACAGTGTATACTTGACTGATGTGAACACTTGCAGTTGGAAATCATTAATTTTTATTGCTATTTGTGACAAATTTTAACATATCCGACTTATATCCATCGATATAATTTACTTGTAAAGGTTATTCAATTTTCAATGTAAATAATAAATTTTCAATTTTAATCATCCCGCAAAAACAATTCCAATTTGATTCGGCTTCGGAGGCTTATTCCGCAAAACGATCGAGTTTCCCGTATCAATATTCTCTGCTTTGATAAGCTTTAGAGACGATATACGTTGTCTATGCTTATTTATAGACAAGAAGGGAACCATGCTCACAATTGAATGACCTTTACAATGAATTCCTCTCTAATGGAAATTTCTCTCTTAAGTGAAAAGATACATTGAAAGACGAGTACAGTAGGCTGCAGAGAATAGCGAATTCGATTTTTCAAATGTCATTTTGACGGATAAATCTTCTTTTTGGGCATGGAGTACTTACAAGCGAGCATGGTCGATTCAAGGAATACCACATATCCAGCCCTCTCAAGGTTTTTGTAGCAATCAGAAATTTCACGCGAAAATTCTGAACGCTAGGTTGTTATCTCGCTTGGGAGACTCATGGCAAACGTTCGCGGTCCTAGTGCGAGTAAACGTAAGCTTTTTATGACGGTGGCTTCAATGCTGCTGTATGGCGCGGAGAAATGGGCTACTGCGTTACGGTTTGAAAACTATCGAGCTAGGATGATGAGCGTCCAGCGTAGGGGAGCGCTGCGAATTGTAAGCAGCTACAGAACTTTTTCAGGAAACGCCGTGTTACTGAAAGCGGGAGTAATTCCAATTGATCTATTGGCGAGCGAACACAGGTAGGTGTTCTTCAACAGATCAAAATGGGAAGAGAAATAATGGCTGCTCAAGCACGAGCGAGAGCGCTTGAGCTTTGGGAGGAGCGCTGGGTTACGAGCTCGAAGGGAGCATGGACGATTAGACTAATTCGTGCCTTAAACCCTTGGCTTAATCGCGACCACGGTGAAATAAATTTCAACCTGGGCCAGTTCCTATCGGGCCACGGCTACTTCAGGGAATACCTTCACAGAATGGGGAAAGTTAGGATGGAGTTCTGTAAGTATTGTACTAGGGAAAGTGATGACACTTTGCCTACCTTTTTCCATTGCGTCCGCTTTACATGGGAGCGACACATGCTTTTCTCTGCAATTGGTCCTGTGACGCCGGAGACTATCGTGGAAATGATGCTACAGTCTGATGACGCCTGGCCAGCTGTGTCAGCATATGTGGAGCTGGTATTACGTTTGACAAAAGAAGGGGGAAGGATGCGCCATAGACTCCTGAAAGCCTGACAAAATGGAAATAAGACGGTGGAACACCTGACGGCACCTGTTGAACGATACATACGCACTAGGGCGCTTAATTCTGACCGCTTGAATGATTAGAAACATACGTACTGCAGGGAGCGAAATCTCTGGTTTCGAGAGTTGAGAGAGTAATTTCTAATGGTGAGTATGCGATGGAGGGTTTTTGGGGGCATTGAAGAGACCTTGGAACGGAGGCGAGCAATGGATGCCCACAAAGAAGTGTCATATCGCCGATCCTGTGGAGAATGCTAATCGACTGCTTGCTGAACCAACTGTAACCAGAACGGTTTCGCACGGAATCGTATGCTAAAGACACCAGCTGTCAGTAAGGATCTGAATTCGGTCTCTTGAGATACACAACGGGCATTGGATTGAACTTAGGCACGACTTTTCAGTGAACCCTGATAAAACAAAACATATTTAGCTCATCAGAAAAAAAGGAACTGGAAAAATACTAGTACTTCGAATAATGAAGGGTACAACTCTTCAATTCTCGCATGAAGTTAAATATCTAGAAGTAAACAAAAAACTTTCCAGGAAAAAGCATGCGGAAGTGCCATCACATGGGGATTCAAGCCTCATGTAGTTATGTGGATCTACGTAACAATCATAATACCGATGAACATATACGCACCTGTGGTGTAGCGGACTATTGTGAAGCTCGTGTATGCTCGCAAGAAGTTTGCCATACTACAAAGAACTATGTGTCTTGGAATCTTTTGTGCTATGAGTATATGAATGCACTGAAACTATGAGTATGCGGATGCGCTGACTTATTCCATTCCATACAAGTTCCATAACTCTCCACAAACACTAAACGATTTTACAAATTTCGCATTTTCATAATCAATTAAATTTAAAAAGAATGTTAGTTTTGATGAAAAAATATATTGCCAAGAGTTTTTGTTGCAGATTTATATTACGAGGTGTGTAAGAAAAGTAATGTGCTAGACCGGTTTGTTAGTCCCTTGGACTTTCTCAGCCTGGGTTTAAACTTTGTACATCTAACACATTATTATCGAACTTGTGTTTTTATTGTGCGTTACAAACATGGAGCATTGAAATTTAGAGCAACGTTGTGCAATTAAGTTTTCTCTTATTCTTGGTGAATCCGCGAGTGCGACTTTTGAAAAGTTGAAACAGGCCTAAGAGGAACATTGCTTATCAAGAGCAAAAGTTTTTCGCTGTCACAAATCATTTTTGGAAGGCCGAGAACACGTTGAAAATCAACCTCGCTCAGGGAGACCTTCAACTTCTAAAACTGATGGAAACGTATAACGTGTGAGGGCTCTTGTGAGATCAGACCGTCGATTAAGAATAAAGATGATGAGTGGACTGTTAAATTTAAATACTTTCACCGTAGATAAAGTTTTAACAGACGACTTGGGTATGCGAAAGATTTCTGCCTAAAAGGTGCCGAAAAACCTCAGAACTGAAAAGAAGGATAATCGAAGAAGCGTATGCTTTGATCTTCTTGATAGGATTGGCAATGACCAATTCAATTGTGTGATCACAGATGATGAATCCTGGATATTTGAGTATGATCCTGAAACAAAGCGATAAAGTGAAGAGTGGTACACTCCGTCATCTCCTCGACAGAAAAAATGTCGAATGAGCAAATCAAAGATGAAGACCATGCTGATTTGTTTTTTTTTTTGACAGTGAGGGTATCGTGCACAAGGAATTTGTTCCACCAGGAAAAACTATCAACGATGTGTTTTATAAAAGCGTCCTTGAAAGGCTCAGGAAAAGAGTGATTCGTGTGAGACCAAACATTGCAGACAAGTGGATGCTTCATCATGACAATGCCCCGTGTCACACGGCCATTTCCATCAGTGAATTTTTGACCTCAAAACGCATTTCCGTTGTTCCTCAACCCCCTATTCACCTGATTTGAGTCCTTGTGACTTTTTCCTTTTCCCGTAATTGAAACATGTCTGAAAAGGACGTTAGTTTGAAACTCTGGACAACATTCAGAAGACTGTGGCCGGCTAGTTAAAAGTCATACCAGTTGAAGACTTCCAGCGCTGCTACCAAGGGTGGGAACAACGCCGGTGTTTAGCTGCCCAAAGGAACTACTTTGAAGAGGATAACATCGTTGTTTGAAATAAATAAAAACTTTGGTAAATAAAAAATCAATCACATTACTTTTGTCACACACCTTGTACATAATTGATTAAAGAGAAATAAAGAACCTAGAGTTTAATCATTTCTAAAAGTACTTCTCCTGGGACGGCCTTTGATGTACTACTCAATCTGCCTCCACTCGACATTCAAATTCGGTGTGTGCCAACGAGTTCTGCCCATAGATCAATCAAATTTGGCTATGGGTATTCAACAGCGATTTATGGTACTGTTCTGTTAGAGGTTTGCTGCGAGAGTATTTCTTCGATTTTCACCCTGCCTTCGAACGCTCGAAAGCCCTTATTCGAGCTCGGAAGAAGATACGAAGTTATCTTGAGCAGAAATGACTGGGAACTCATATGTCTGCACGAGCGGATACTCCAAAATCTTTACGGATGGTTCGAAGGCATTCATTCGATCTGGAGCTGCATTCATCCAATGACAAATAAGTTTTCTCTCTCGGAGAGTATATTTCTGTTTTGGGCGAGAAAATTGATAAAAGGTTAAATCATATCGCTCTTACTACTACGACAGTAAAGCTGCGCCGCTGGCGTTACATTGACACAAGACTACTTCCAAAATTGCCCAAGAATCCTAGGCTCGATTGAGCTCTGTCCCTTAGTTCATCTGCTCTGGATACCGGTACACGGCGGTGTAAAGGAAACAAAACTGCTGATGTCGCCTGTCACATCGGAACGTCCTCCGTTTCTATGCCCATAAAGAGAGATAACGTCTTTTGATGTGTTCGGGACACCAAGATCTTCCCCTCTCAGAACCTAACTATGGGCCTGCATGATTCCTCCTCAACAAGAGTAGAAACAATTGTCGAGCCATGGCAGGCATACTGACGTGGCAAACTCACTTTGGAGGACATACAGTATGCAAAATCCGTATTCGTACCCCAACAAAATTATGTGAAAAACCTCTATATTCTGAAGCAAGTTGCTACCAGTTGAAAATAAATGCAATAAAATCATTGATAATATGTATATTAAACAAAACAAAATAAAAAGTGTAGATATCACAAGTTTGGCAAAAATAACAATATTTCGGTTATAACTAAACAAAATTCGAATTCGTACGCTTTAGGAACCTAAATATAAAATGCGTATTCTTAAATTTTAATATTTGATTGGATAACCCTTTTGTTTTAAAATAGCTTTTAGCCTTGTTGGCATTGATTTTTCGAGTTTTCTAGTTAAATCCCTTTGAATATTGTCCCATTCTGTTCGTAGAGTATGTTTTAACCCTTGAATTTTCCGAAGGTCATGTTTGCGCAAATTCCTCTTAACAATCGACCACAAATTTTCTATGGGATTGATGTCGGGGCTTTGAGGTGCAGTTTTTAAATATTTGGTGCAGTTATATAGCATCCATAGACGAGTATTAAAAGCTGTGTGTTTGGGATCGTTGTCCTGCTGAAAGATGTAGTTCCGTTCACAACCTAATTTCTTTGCACTTTGGTCCAAATTTCTCTTTAAAATGTCAATATACATGTGCGAGTTCATAATGCCGTCGAGAAAGTGCGAATTCCCAACACCTTCAGCACCAAAACAGCTCCAAATCATTACCGAACCGCCTCCGTGTTTGAATGTCGAAGTGGTTGCACTTAGCGAGTCTTGTAATTCGCTCACGCCAAATTCGTATGCATCCGTCAGACGCTTTTACGTTAAATTTACATTCGTCAGAAAAGATGACACGTTTCCAGAACGAAAAGTCCTTGCTAAGGTATTTTTTTGCGAACATTACGCGTTTTTTTTCTATTGACTGCACTTACAAACGGTTTCCTTACTGGAATTCGGCTTTGAAATCCAAGTTTTTTAATGTGATTTCTAACGGTTTGTGGAGTTACTTTTGTGGCGGCTCCGTCAGAAATCAACATTGAAAGGTGCCGCCCTTTCAAATTCTCATCATGCCATAGCCCAAGTAAAAGAAGCAGCTACAAAAATCAACCTTCACCGACAGTGCGACTGATTTTAGCCTAAGTTCTATGTCCAGTGCTATCGTTTTAGTTTTTCTGTGTGGATAAATAAAACTATGAAAGTAGCAACGTATTGCTCATAATTGCAATAAACTAATTCTTTCTATGCGCATATAAATTGGTATTGATTTCCGCTAAACTTTGATGTCATGGTATACCTCGAGCAATGCTGCAAGTTTTACACCACTTATTCCTGGATCCTGCCGAATATGTCGTCGTAAGAAGGACCGATGCCTTCTTGTGAGGACTGACCGGTTTTGGTTTCGCTGTTTTCGAGTGATTTGGCCACAATTCTTGTATTTATTTACGATGTATTGCACAGTTGACTTACTTCTTAAAACGATTTCACCGATTTGTTTCAATGATTTGCCCTTTTTATGAAAATCTACTATTAATTTTCTTAAATCGTTCGAAACTTCACTTGTCTTTCGTCCCATATTAGATTTAACTCCTTTACGACTCGAAACGATGTATGAAACTAAATCCAAACTACTTTCCTAAAACTAAGGTATCAATTTTAACGATTTGCAGAACAACAACACGTGCATTATAGCCACGATGATGAAATTACCATGGGTGCGAATACGGATTTTGCTGCTATTGGAAATCATTTATATTTTTTATTAAATGGCAAGAAGATTAAAGTTAATTTTGCATGGTTTGCCAAAATTTAAATATTGTGAAGGAAGATGATAAATTCTGAATGGACATTATTATTGCTTTAATGATATAATGCAATTTACCCATAAAAAAATTGACCGTACGAATACGAATTCTGCATACTGTATATACCTCATAGGTGTTGCACGGCAAGATATTTGCCCTATCTGCTTAAAAGAGGCAGGCTTTCTGACCAGAGATAACAATGCTTCGGCTGAGATGTGCGCAGATGATAGCCTCTTATCATCTTTAATTGATCTTGAACCGAGTGCACAAAGGTACTAGGCGCCTCTCTCCCAATCGACATTCACTCACAAGCTCTTCAGTCATTGCAAAAAGCGTAAAATTATCACTTTGACCAAGGTTTCAGAAGTCCTGTCCTCTGGAAGCCACGATTGACTGATTCATAGCAATAATTGTCCTTTTTAAGAGTTTTGCGGTTAGACTGATTTTTTAAGCGAACAATAAGTCCAAATTTACATTGAGATAAGTAGGAGAATTGCTCGGTAGTATGTATGGTGTTGATCATCGCCATTTATCAGCTATGCAAAAATATATCAAACTAAACAATAAATAACTGCAATAATGAAATAATCATCATACTGGTGGCAGTGGCGACTTGAAGCTTATGAATACAGTAAGGGATGTTGAATTTGTAAAACAAAGAGCGAGTAAACCTACGTTGGACGAATTCTAAGGACTGCACAAGGTATTGGTAATAGGTACAGCACTCTTGACAACAGTATTCCAGAATACTACGGACAAATGACAGGAAAAGATGCAAATATGTGGAGAGGTTACCAAAGGATTTGGAGGATCTAAGGATAAAGCCAGACAATTTAGATGCCCTGGCATCACTTCGCTATCATCTTAAAATCTTGCTTCGAAAGGCTTCTTTGAGCCGAGGAAAGAGGTATAAGTCACTCGAAGCTAGATCTAGCGAGTAGGGTTGATATTGAAGCAGCTCGAATCCTGTTTCTTGAATTGCAGCCATCGCAGCTGCAGTCTTGTGAACCAGTGCGTTGTTTTGATGAAACAGCACTCCGGCTCGCAGTTTGCCGCGTCTTTTTTTCTCAATAGCCTCCCGTAATCTTCTTATTTGGTCTGCGTAGTAAGAGCCTGATATAGTAGCTTTCTTTTATATACTACGGACAAATGACAGGAAAAGATGCAAACATGTGGAGAGGTTACCAAAGGGGTTGGAGGATCTAAAGATAAAGCCAGACAATTTAGAAGCCCTGGCAGTGATCTACATTATGTGCATGCAAAGGTCTTTGAAATTGACAGCAACATTAAGAGAGGATTTTGAAACAGAGTAAGAGATGGTAATATACGAGGGCTGATCCAAAAGTAATGATAATCAATATAAACCAAGGTGATTAAACTACAAAAATATTTATTTATTTATAAATATTTTTCCAAATATTCCGCCATAATAGTTCTTTCAGCGTCCCAAAAAACGGATCCTAACCTTCCCTGCCGTACTCAACACCTTAAATTTCTTCGGCAGCGGTGAAGAGGGTCGCTTCCAGCTCATCGATTGCTGTTTGGTTTCTGGATAAAAAAGGTGGATCCAGGTCGTGTCCCTGATCCCGAAACGTGTCAAAAACTTCTCCAGATCTGCCTGGTCCTTTTCGAGATTCACCCTCGAAATGTCGACTCGTTTCTCCTTTTGCTCGTCGGTTAACATTCTCGGGATCCAAAGCTCAGTGACCTTTTTTATATTTAATTTGTTGGTAACGATTCTTTGAACACTGCCATACCTCAACTACATGCCTGATGGTCACTCTTCGATCTGCCAACACATCTTCAACTTTTTTCACGTTGTCTTCAGTAAGCGACGTGGATGGACGTCCTTCGCGGTATTCATTTTCAGTGGATGTTCTTCCGAGCTTAAACTCCTTGGTCCAGCGTACAACTGTGGGATATGGAGGAGCAAAGTCCCCAAGTGTTTCCACCAAGCTGCTATATATGTCTCTGGCAGATATTTTTTTTCAAACCTAGGTGCTTAATGACAATTCTGATTTCGTTTTTCTCCACCTTGATGTTCTCTTTTCAACGGTTCTTATTCATATGAATATACCTCCCTGGAATCGTGGCCTATTTATAGGTTTTTTTCGTGCTGACTTAGTGGGTATATGAGGTAGTAAAAATTTTTTTATACATTTTATGCGAACTGGAAATAGCCGATTATCACTGCATTTTTAGCAACCCTCCTATGTAATTTTATGCATATAAACATTTGGTGACACTTCGCAACATTCAGAGTAAGTGAGTTAGCAATGCACCACTTATTTAACGCAGAGAAATAAATCATTTGAGAGTTACGATACAAGTACTATCAACAACATAGGAAGTGAACCAGGAGAGTAGAGGACCAGAGATACCAGAGACCAGAGATTTTCAAGCTTCAGAACAAGAAGATCATGATTCACAGAGTCGAAAGTTTTAGTTATAGCTTACATCTTCCTTTTTTTGCTGATCCAAGGCAGATGCAACGACATTGGTGAAAGAAAGCAAGTTGGTCAATGTAGATATGCCTTTTACAAATCCATGCTGCTCTGGAGCAAGAAAAGACTGGACGACAGGCTACAGTCTATTGTAAACCACCCTTTCAAGCAGTTTACTCAAACGTCTTTTTTTAGGTCAGTATGTAGAGGAGTGAATATTAGCGGTGCTAGCTCAAGTCGAGTTATGGGCCTTAAAATACGATCACATACTTCTTTGAGCTTTGATTTGATCAAGGTCAAGGAAGTGTAAATGGGTTATTACACAAAACATCAAATGATACACCTAATATGCATCAAATTTAGCAAAAGCAAGCCATGTCCTAGAGCTATGCTTAAGAGCGACACAAAGAGAATTTATTTGAGAGAATTAATAGTGCAATATGAAATAATAGTTTCAATCACTCATGGTCCGGGAACCATCTGCAAACTTCTTATATGTGTACATAATTATTTTCTGAGACTTCAGTACTGAAATTATTTTGTAGCATTATATTTTATCAAGCTTATATTTTTATTATCAACGTGAAAGATTGTTTGATGCTGGCCTTAGCAGTAGGTTTGCAGTCTGATTGCTCATACATTTAAGCTAATCGATTTTGTGCGTATACGAGTTAATTCAGCGTAAATTACTCTACCGTTTTTCCACAAATCATTAAAACACCATACGCATCAACCGGAAATTTTTTCATTTCATGCATAAATTCTTTGACGTAATTCCATTTTCCACATTTATCTCCTCCGATGGATACCTTCGAGGCTGAAATAATAACAAAGAGCAGTAGTCACCGCCACGTGGAGAAGACGTTATATTTACTCGCATTCACGCCATCCAAACACAGCCCACAAACGGATATCGAACGAACAACGAAACCTTGAACCAGTTTCAATGTATTGAAATCACAGGGTGCTTGACTGTACGACTTTCACATTTATTCAGGGATTTTCTATCTACTCGACAACTTGCGTTCCCCCTAATTACATTGCGGGTTCACATTGCCATGAAACAAGGCTATTCCTCCCACAATGACATAGAAACGAACGCCCCAAGAGATGGAGGCGTTTGCTTTCGATTCATCCACCGAGTAGGTATTGAATTGAACCGAGCGAAAACAGACGCCATTAACGTAAGCGACAGAAAACCTGAAGAGTGCTACATATATACTATATACTGAGAACAACGTTCAATAAATCATCTCAAGGACAAGGATATTTCATTTCGACGAACGGAAGAGCAGTGTTGTGGAAGCAGCGCCTCTAGGAAAATGAAACATATACGAAAATGGATTTGTGATTATTGAACTGCCAAAGGTATTGACTACTCGAGTGGCAAATGGTTTCGAATCGAAAATGGGAACAATAAACCAAATCAACGGCAGTTAGCGAAATACAGACAATGTGGCACAGATATGTATGATACGGTAAACGAGAGTAATTTGAAGATTTCCAATCATGGTTATCTGAAAGATTTGTAACAGATCGTTTAACGATTGGGCTCTAATTAATCAAAGCGAAGAGAATAGTGAATGCCCCCCCAACTGACAGCCTGTTTACTGTTGACAACATTGACAACAAACAGAGGCGTAAGCAAGGGCTTTTTCGTTCCTAGTCTATAAGAAGGGAGAGATTAGTAATTAGTCCGCATTTTGTTATTAACGATATAGCTGTCTTTTTTAGTAAGGCTAACGAAGAACTATCGGACTATTTGGAGTAGCTTCTTAAGGGGGGAAATACATGTAAAATGGAAAAGAAATTGCTAATTTCAGATTGACTTAAAAGATATATATTGTTTATTCAGAAAATTTTTAATATTAAATCCTCAAAGTACATATCTTATAGTAAATGAAAATATTTTTTTAATAACTTTTTAACACAAAATGGAGGCGATGCGAGCAAATGAAAAAAACACATCAAAAACAGCCTCGTACAACTTAACGCCTTTTCCGAGAAACTTGCAGCGTTCAGAGAAAAAAAAATATGCTAGTGAGATCTATAATTCATAGGTGAACCAATAAAATTTAGAAAAAAAAATCAAATTTTTACATTAATATTAGTTTAAAAAAAAATCGATTTTTTTTCAAAAAAATCACGTTTTAAACATTGGTAAACTAATTATTTTTCCGAAATTACAAGAAAATGTAGGTTCAACGATGAGATAATACTCTTTTGTACATGTGATATAAATTTGAGCCGAATAGGTTCAATATTTTTTTAGTTATATTGTACGGAAAGTGAAAAAGTACTACTTTGAGAAAAACGCGTTTAAAATTCTTAAGCTCCACCGACCTGGGGAACGCCGCGCTGTCTATAACTGGCTATAACTCGAGAACTAATACGAATATCGCTTCAAAGCTTCTTTTGGTATATTTTAAGAGTATTTCGAACACTTTGATGCAATAAAAAAAAATCCTTTTTGTTTTAGCAGTTACATGTATCTCCCCCCTTAATTATGCACATAAGATTGTGATTAAGCACTTCATATTATTTATTGCTTAACTATTATTTATTCATTAAATAAACGACCATGACCAGTCAGAACCTTTTCAGATTTAATGGGGGGTTAGAAATAACGCAAAAGCATTATTGATTAGACATATATTATATTTTCGCTATATTTTAAGTTGATTGTAAAGAAACTCACTATGTAGTGTAGAAACTGCAGAGCTAATCTAGATTAGTGTTGAACATGATAAAATTTCACACACTTGATCAGCAAAACAAGAAATGCCTGTATGATATATCTAGCAACTAGCAAAGAGTAAAGTCATTCCACGTATAGGGATTGGAGCTGGTAGAGAGCTTCATTCACAAATTTACAAACAATGCATACTAGTGTGTAGCGATTAGTTCCACGACTCACTTTACCCCTGATTCAACTTAGGTATATACTTTGAAATTCAGAGCTAAGTGAGCTCAATGCGTGCTGCGCGGTCCTCGTCCTCGTTCTTCACACACTAGAAATCAGTATTCTATAAACTAGACTACACCGAGCTTTGAGTTAACCTAGATCTGAGTTGGTACCTGAGCCAAAGGTCCTGGAACTTAATTTAATTGACTTAATTGTTACGCTTGCCTGACTTAAACTAATCATTACACACTCGGAAAGCTTTGATTATGCTAAAGACCCTAAATGCGCCAGGCAGCAAATTTGTTAAAGACAATTTTAAACACAATATGTGCTAATATTATAAAGCCTTTTAAGTTTATGAAAATGGGATACTTTTCTCTAGCTTACCTTCTAAAGATATACAGAAACTGCATTTGTAAACGTTCAGCCTAGTACTGTTCTATTGGTCTAAGTTTAGGGCAATTTGGTGTGTTGGCTTCCTTGGGGTTAAAAGTGACGTGGTTGCTTTTATACCACTCCAGCGTTTTCTTAGCATAACTTTATTCTAGGTCTAGTCAAAACAACACGGACCTTTCATACTTATGAATGAAAGGAAACAATGGCTCCTACAACCATTACTCGATGTAAACCTGGGCATTGATTCTGTCTTCAGCTATAAAAATATTGCTCCTTAGACCACATCGACAAATTACCTGCCACACCATGTACTGTTATCGAAATTTACTGGTTTTCTTGGACTTAAATACTTCTTTCACTGCACTCTTCGCTTTAGCAGTGATTCATAACCAGGAACATGCCTGAAGTTCGCGTTGACATAAGTCTCGTCATCTAATATGACAAAATCGAATTTCATCACATATTGATCGTATAATTTTCGAGCCCTCGTTTTTGCTATTTTCTCCTTTTCCTCGGATGTATCTGGAACTTTCTGCACCTTATATGTTCGCAGGTTGTAACGTTTTTTCATTTGATCGATCGTTGACTTCGATGTACCAATAGCAATCTTTAAAAATTTGATTTCGGGATTTTCCACATATTTGAAAATAACTGTATTCTTTTCATTGTTTCGACGTATTCTTCTCCTTGTTTCGGCTGTGCTAGTTAAAGAGCTCCTGGATGAATGAATACTTGTCTTTTGTTTATAGTTTTTTTTACCATATGGCTTAAAAATCTGGAGCAGGTATACACACGGAAATATTCACAAAAATAAGAGTCACATTTTACTGGGACAGCCCTTAGTATGGTTTTGTAGTAGGTTTCTGCTCCTTGAAAGAATCGGCGAAAGGTTCTGTTGAGGATAATGAGTAAAAAAGCTTGAGTCTTTTGATAAAAACACTGGCGGATTAAAGCTGAAATCGGTTTGGCTAATGTTCCTAGCCGTTTCTTGCAGAAAGTCGTTTGAAAAACGAGGATTTTCTCGGTACAAGAAATGCTAGCTCCAGTGTAATGGCATTTCATCACCTCGTTTACCGCGGCAATTCGAAGACCAGAAAAAGAAGGGAGCAGTCGTTGGTGCTGGAAGTACCGAAGAGTCTGCACATGTGTCTACAAGATATTGTCGTTTGGATAATTCATAAATATATAACCGACGGCCAGGTGATAAGCCTAGCCTAGATCGTCTGATGAGACCAGCGGCTTGGTTTTTTGGTTCCTCAGAACCAGCGTTGTAGGTACGTGGAGGAGTGCACTTGATTGCTCTTGAGCCAAATTTCCAGTGGTAGAATCAAATTTGCTGAGGGCTGCTACTTGTTTAGTGAGCACCTTTGATTGCGATGCGGAAACGGTGACCTTGTGTAGTCGTGGCTACACAAAAATCTCGGTAATTTTGTCAGTCGTTTCCGCATGCTTAAGGGCGGCTTCCGGGGAACAGGCTAAAATAGCCTGCGTTTGCCCCGGCAGCCGCTGCACCTAGAAGGTATTGGAAAGATCCGGCAGTTCTTGTGAAGCCTGCCGATCACCTAAGTTGAGGTGCCTAGGAGAAGTATTAATTTCGCGGAATCGATGGCTGATAGTCGCGATATAAGAAACCTCTTGAGGACTTCATATGCTGTCTCCGGCTCGCAATCAGTGCTTTAGTAGTTATTTTAATCCCTCACAGAGCAAACTAGCCCTAAAGCTGGTCGAAACACAAGGATGGCTCATCGGTCTTATATGATGGGGGCTTTAAAAAGGTGAGCACCCAGGTAGGTCTTGGATCCATACATGAGAACCAGCAAGACCAGGGTCTAGTACAGCAGTAGCTTCAAGGTCCTGATTAAATTTGGGAATTTAAAGAGCTTCGATAAATCGTAGTAGGCTTTGTTGGATTTGAGCGGCCGACCGCATATTTCGTCTGACATACTGTTATCACCTGCTCCTATTGACCCAGTCAAATGATAGTACCATTTCAAATTCATGCTTTAGTACAATGATTGTTTGACATACTAAAAGTGTTTTTCTCTTGGACGATACCATCATTTACTTCGTCGTTATCGTGATATTGGCCTGGACGCAGCTAATTTGATCAGCAATTAATCGTATCAGCTGCGCTGCGAGTTAGTGGGTCGATGTGCTGGCGGCAACAGGATCATCAACTTACGACACTGTATTTGCTAAGAGAAGGTATATTAGTGGAGTTTAATTTGCTTTATTGTCAGTCAAAAGTTTTTTGACGAGAAGGTTTACCGGGGAATGTTTTCAGGATAGTCGACTGAAGTCGATTATTAGATAAAAAAAAGTCTTGGAAATCAATTCAAGAAAAAATGTGCGAGCTATTCTTTGTTAGTTGATAAATAATTTGAAGGAAAATGCTATAATTGGCCGATGAGAATGAAAAACTCTTCCGATGTAGTTCAGAGTTCCATTTCTATCTTATTCGTCACTCATTCCACTATTATATTTTGAGCTGGAATAATTGACTGCAACCGGTGTTCTTCATTCTTCATAATAAGAAGAAAAAAATTGAGAATTGAAACGCTTGACCGATGCCGGCTACCTGGTGACCGGTAATGGTCAGAAAATCGATTTAGTGACTAGCGTATAGTGACTCAGGAGTCTCCATACAAAATTTCAGGTCGATCCGAGCAAAATTAACGAAGTTATCGGCTAAACAATACAAATAACTCAAATTCATATTTTCGCGCAAATCGCATGTTATAGCGTTCCTTTCAGAACGCTGCTTTATTAGCCGCGCGCAGCTCTCATATACGTAATAGTAGTCTTCCCACTCTATCCACACCTGTCTGTGCTACATTTGTGTAAAAACACTTATATATGTGACTTGTAGTAGTATACAATCATTTCATCGAGCAGTTACGGTACACGTGTTTCGTAATTTTTCACGCACTTTTGTTGCACAGTTAACATTTTAAAATGCGTTTTTTGAGGAGTTTTATTTTTCAAGTCGGTGGGACATGTAACTCGAAAACTACTCGACCGATCTTTCTGAAATTTTGCACACTATTTCTGTAGGCAATTTACTAGGTAACGCTGTCGAGATATTTTTTTCTTGCTTTTTTTATTTTTATGGAATTTTTTACAATTGAAAACAGAAATTTTGAAGAAAAAAAATTGCCGTTTTTTTCGTTTTTTTGACTTCAAACTTATACCAAAAATTAAATAATCTAGATATTTGAAAAAACTCGACAGCGTTACCTCAAGAAACTCATAAACTAACAAAATATTTTTGGTTTTTTTTGTTTACGATGATCCAGTCATTAGTTATGTGTCTCACCGCAAATCAACTCTTTGTCCTGAACGAAAATGTCAAATTCATGTCACGAGCTTAATTTTCGATATTTTTCAATAAACATTTTTTTGGATACTCTTCAAAGGTTGTTCTTTACTGTAGGTATCCCAATCAAGTAACTATTAACAGTTTTCTAAAAAAAAATCTTGAAAATGGGTATAAAATGTGCTGCTCTGCCAAATCGGAAGTTATAGGGGAAATCTCTTTATTTTGCAGAGCCAATTTACAAGTTTTAGGTCTTAAAAATTACCATAGCTGGCAACTCTATCCTAACTTTTCAACCAAATTTTTCCCAGATGTGATCCAGAGTAAGGTTCAAATACTGTGTGAATTTTGTTAAAATCTGACGGCTGAATCGGAAGTTATGAGCCCAAAAGCAGTTTTTTTTCTCAGTGATGTTTCAAGATGGTACCACTGCTACAAGCTTGCCCGCATTGCAAAATCACTTCTATCAGACCTACAGGGTTGCCTGCATAGCCTTGAAATATCATGTGTTTATAGTCTCGGTTAACACCAATAGGGTCTGCAAATTTCACGATGGTTCAATGTTTCCACCAGAAATTATGGCAAATCAAAATTTGAAAATAAATCCTTGCCAACTTTTACGCACTCAACGCTCATACAGGGTTCAAAATTTCCAACTCTTTATCATGAACAAACATAAAACATAACAAGTTTTTATTGACAATATATGCGATGCATTACATCGAAAAAACATCGATATATTTTTTCATTGCCCCATCCCTAACAAGAAGTAAAGTTCCTTTGCCTTTATAAAGTCTGGATCCCTGATAAATACGCCTGGGTTTTTACCAACGTGGATGGAAGCAGCAGGAGTTATGACTGGAAAGGCATCAAGTTTTCCCTTTGGAAGTCCACCAACAGCAGCAACAATTTTAGAAATATAAGCAATAACACTAATGAATGATTGTAGAGTCCGCAAATTAGGAACAATCCAGAAAACTCCTAGGAATCGTCAGGATAGTAATATACCCATATCCGAAGCTCCCACCACTGAATGTTTAAATATTCCCGTCCAGAATATCCATAGCTTTGAGTCCAGACGTTCGTCTACGGACATATCTCCTCAAACTTTAACGTATAGCTGTAGAGCATCTTCTATTAATAATCCCTCGTCTTCCACTCCCTCAAATACAGCTTCGGATAAAAATCATCCGACTTCAAATTCTTTGCGAAAACCCCGGTATAACGTTAGGTATCGCTCCTAACAAGGCATGCTCTCAAGTGCCTCAGAATTTTTTACCACAATTGCAGTGGTATGAGGGGCAAATTGAATAAACTTTACCTTGACTCCAAATCATGCCATTTCAACGTACTTGCCTTTACTGAAACCCGGTTAAATGACTCACATATTAATGAAGAGATCCTCGATAGTAACTGGAAAATCTTCAGAAACGACCGTGATTACGTCTCCACTGGCCAGTCAAGAGGAGGTGGTGTTTTACTTTGCTGTAAGCAGCACCTTCTCATGCGAAATTGTCGACACAACCCCTCATAAATTGTTTCATCATAAAATTATTCGAATATTATTCGACAGGAAATTGGTATATATCGGTTTATTTTATGTCCCGCCTAGATCTGACGGCTCTGTTTACAATTATATATGCGAATTTATATCTACTTTCATGGCATCTCGTAGCGCAGAGGATCAAATTATACTACTAGCAGATTTTATTCGCCCTAATTTAGGTTTCGTTCCTGATGAAACTGATAATTTCCTAGTACCTATTAACCATTTTGATTATTCTGATTTTAACACTCTGAATACTTTGTATGGTAATGATTTGCAATTGTTGCTCTGACTCCCAATCGTAATGGTAATTGGTTGGACCTTATATTTACAAACGCTTATGACAAAGTAGTGGTTAGCCCGACTATTGACGCAGAGAATCTTTTCTCTAATTGCCTTCACCATTCCGCTCTTACTCTTGATTTAGCCACTGCAGATTCTAATGTCTTTCAAATGTTCAATACTGCTATTGTATACGATTTCCTTAATGCTGATTATGATAGCTTTCACCATTCTCTTGACAATGTCGATTGGACGGATACGACAATGTAAATTCATTTTACAACATACTGTTTGACGCGGTCGAAAGATATGTCCCTAAAATTAGAAGCAAGGATAAACTTTCTGAGCTTTGGCTCGATAAGACTCTTAGACGTATGAGAAA
Source organism: Nemotelus nigrinus (assembly GCA_947369275.1). Classification (NCBI taxonomy): domain Eukaryota; kingdom Metazoa; phylum Arthropoda; class Insecta; order Diptera; family Stratiomyidae; genus Nemotelus; species Nemotelus nigrinus. Next base: position 78,684,417 of record OX376374.1, read on the forward strand.
TCATAGAAATAAGCTTTACAAATCAATGAAAAATAATGTCGACTCTAGCCATCGTATTAAAGAATACAATGTAGTGGCCAAAGAATTCCATGAAAAGTCTCACGAAGCATATGACAGATTCATTAAAACTACCGGCGAGAATATAATCCACAATCCCAAAAAGTTTTTGACTTCGGGAATATGAAGCGAAAAACAACTGGCTATCCCTTTTCTATGTCTAATAACACCTCAATGTCTTCTTCTCCTCAAGAAATTTGTATTTTTTTCGCAGATAACTTTCAAGACATTTTTAATCCAGCAAGCACTTCATCATCCGGTCTTTCCCCTAGAAAAACTAGACCAATTTTTGCTGAGGCTATAACCATTTCGAGAGATGATATTTTGATAGCTGTTTTGGAGCTTGATAGTAACAAAGGCCCTGGACCTGATCTTCTTCCTCCAACGTTTCTTATTAAATGTGACGTAAAGCTAATGTCTCCTCTTTACATTATATTTCATACATCTTTTTTCTGGGTACTTTCCATCGTATTGAAAATCCTCCTACGTTACACCAATATTCAAAAATGGCGATAGAAGATAAATTCAAAATTATACAGGTATTGCCATTCTATCCACTATTCCTAAACTCTTTGAAAAAATCATGTGTGGTAAACTATCCCCTCTGGTTGATGCTTGACTTAAGGAACAGCAGCATGTATTTAGGAAAGGTCGTCCTACCACTACAAACCGAATGGTGCTGGTTTCTCATGTTCTTTGTAAAATGGAGAAAGGTGATCAAATTGACGCAGTCTACACTGAATTTAGCAAAGCGTTTGACCGTGCTGACCACTCCATTTTGATTTCCAAGCTGCAGCAATTCGGAAATGCCGGATCTCTACTAAGATGACTTAGCTCTTACCTCCACAACCGCTCACAACATGTGAAATTCCAAGGGCTTATCTCTAAAAAAAATTATGTCAATTCAGGTGTACCTCAAGGTAGCCATCTTGGCCCTTTGCTTTTTAACATTTTTATATCAGACTTGTCAGAGGTTTTATCTGATGTACCTCATCTACTCTATGCGGACGACCTGAAAATTTATTATATTATAAAGTCGTGGACAACCTACCTCTCAACATCGCAAAATGTCATGTGATTAGCTTTTCTCGAAAAAGTACGCGCGTACATGATACGTACCTTTTAAGCAATACGGCACTTAGTAGGGTCGACAATATTTTAGACCTCGATGTGGTACTGAATGAAAAGCCTCGCTTTAATTTTCATTACGATAAAATGATTTCTCAAGCAAGTAAACGACTTGGATTCATTACAAAATCTCTATACACCGCGCTCGTTCGCCCTCTTCTTGAGTATGCTTGTGTCAGGGTGGCAAAGTAATCAGACACCCAGATTGTAAATAACACTCTTTATTTCGATAATAATTCAAACGTCCGACTCATTACATGTTCATTCACTGACTGCCTCGAGTCCTACACTGTACTCGTTCCGTCTCCTTCCTGTGGGCCGTGCGGTGTTGCACGATCTCAACTCTAGGCTGACAGCTCGGCCATCCTAAGGTGGCTCGTCTCGAGACACTCTATGAGAAATTGTTGACAGGCTCGGTTCACCGTTTTCTTCATCATCGTCCGTGGATTCTTCTTCGTTGTTGACTTCAGGTCCCAAAGAGCACCAAGGTTTAATCTTTTCAACATGGTAAATGGATTGGAACGGCCGTTGATTCCGCTGACAATCCTCTAGGTCACCTATCATATATCGGTCTCGGTCAAGCACCTGGTTAATTACGTATAGTCCTTTGAATCTCGGTTGGAGTTTTCGAGATTCACCCTTTGCAGCAGGAACATTATCAATTACCACCAAGTCGTTAATTTCGAACCGTCTCGGTGATTTCCGCTTTGAATCGAAGCGTTCCTTCCACTTCCGTTTTTCGTCGTCGATCCTCGTCGTTATTTCGTCATAATTGACATCGATAGGTTTAATATTGTCCAACTCGTGCAATGTTTCCAACAGTTTGTTGGGAATAAGATAGCGTGGTCGATATTTAAACACAACTTCATTCGGAGTATGTCCAGTCGTAGAATTGGTCTGACAATTCAATGCAAATTGAAGTTTGAGTAGATTTTGGTCCCACTTGCGTTCATTGTCATTTGCAGTTCGTAAGTACAGCAAAATTGATTGGTGCGCTCTTTCGATATGGCCATTTGCTCTCGGCGTTCTAACGGCGTTCAATATATGTTGTATTCCATTATCAGCACAATAATTTTCGAACAGTTTTGACGTGAAAGCAGTTCCTCTGTCCGATATGACTTTCTTGGGTAAGCCAAAATAAGAAGTTAATTCGTTCAAAACTTTGATTACTGGCATCGTTTTTGTTGATTTTACTGCTTTTACTACAATATATTTTGAAAATGGATCAGTTATTCCAAGAACGTGTATGCTTCCTGTGGTGCTTTTTGGAAACGGACCCAAATGATCGAGATGTATGGTCCCAAACGGAATTGGCACAGTAGGTGAAACGTAGAGTCTTCGTTCTAATTTACTAGATGGTTTCTTATAATAACAACAATCGATGCAAGCTGCGATGTATCCCCTTACATAGTTCCGCATCCGTTTGAACCAATCAAATGGCGTCAATTGATTCAAAGTTTTGTCAATGCCGAAATGTCCCCGGTCATCATGTGCACTTTTCACAACTCGCCATCTTACGCCCTTAGATACAACCCACCTCAAAACTCCGTTTACTTTCCGATACAGGCGATTGTCTTTTAACGCATAATCAGTTCGCAATTGCGGATCTTGATCAGAAGGCTTCCATAATTTCTAATAGTTTTTTATCTTGCTGTTGCATGGTTACTATCCAATCTTCGTCCCCAACACTGATCGTTAAAATATGCTCTGAAATATCAGTTGGAGTTTTAGGAGCTTCTACTGGCGCACGACTCATAGCATCAACGTGTTGAATTTTACTGTTATCTCGGTGGACTAATACAAAGTCATATTCCAGTAGCTTTAACCACCATCGAGCGATCCTAGGTGATAAAGGCTTCTTTAGACGGGTTGTCGTTACTGCAGAACAATCAGTAATAACTTGGAACCGCTTTCCTAACACATAAATCCGGAATCTCTCCAATGATTTGACAATCGCTAATACTTCTAACTCGTGTGAATGGTACTTTTTCTCCGACTCATTGCAACAGCGACTATAGAAGAAAACTGGTTTCAGCTCACCAGGTCGTTCTTCTTGCAACAGTACCCCGGCCAGGCCCTTCGAGCTCGCATCTGTATGGACTTCATGACGCTTTTTAGGGTTATACAAACACAGCACTGGTTCGCTGCAAAGTTTTTCCTTAAGAGTGTTGAAAGCGGCGCTCTGTGTTAAGTCCCAAATGAAAGGAACATCTTTCTTCAGCAGATTTGATACTGGCCGTGCTATTTCAGCAAATTTCTCAATATATTTGCGGAAAAACCCCGCCATCCCCAAAAATCGTCGAACTTCTGTTACGTTCTCTGGTGGAGGGAAGTTTTTGATAGCTGCTACCTTAATTTCACCTGGTGAAATGTTGCTGGAATTAATCTGATGTCCCAAAAAACTTATTTCAGTACTTAAAAATCGGCATTTTGATCGACGGAGCGTGATTCCAACCTCTCGAATAACTTGAAGCACTAATTCCAGTTTCTGGAGACCTTCATTGAAATCTTTGCTTCGTATCAGCAAATCGTCAAAGAATACAATTAAAGTACCCGGTGGCAACATCTGCGCAACTTTTGACATTGCTTGTTGGAAAATCGCTGGTCCATTTACTACTCCAAACGGCATCCGCAAAAATTCAAAGTGTCCGTCGTGCGTTATGAAAGCAGTATACTTTCTTGATTCGGGTGCAACTTCAATCTGATAGTACCCTGACATTAGGTCAAGGGTTGTGAAGAATGCAGATCCCGCCAATTGTGCAAGCAGTTCATCCACTACCGGCATCAAATAAGGTCGTTTCACGGTGATACTATTAAGCTCCCTGTAATCTATGCACATTCGATCCTCCGAATTTGACTTCTTGACAAGAACTATTGGAGATGCATATGGAGACTCACTAGCTTGTATGATATGATTTTCTAGCAGCTCTTCAACGATTTTTGTTACGACAGGCCTTTTGGCGAAAGCAATTCGATGCGGTCTGTGAAAAATCGACTTATCTGACGTCAGCTCAATTTTCAATTGCCCAAGAACACATTTTCCAATTCCCGATAATTCTTCCGAAAAACAATCACTGAATTTTTCCAGTATTTCGCTTAGCCGTTGCTGTTCTTCTGTTCTGGAAATATCGTCAGCTTTTAACTCGTCTTCAATCTGGCAAATTCCTTCTCCAATTATGAGCCGTAGCTTATGCGTCTTGAAATAATCAGCTCCCAGTAACACAGCTGATGACAACATGATATCATCGACTATATGAAACGTGTGTTGAAATTTCCGCCCATCGAACTCGAACTCGCAAATAATTTTCTCCGAGCAGCTATATGTGCCTCCTCCAAATCCCGAAAGTTTTAAAATATTCGTCGGCTCTATCATTCCAACAATCTCAGCCAAAGATCTGCGCATTAACGATCGTGAACTACCCGAATCGATAATCGCTCGCACTTTCCGCCATCCAATTATTATTTCCTTTTCAACCAACATTGAAGAAGAAATTTCACTACCCACTGCATCAGTCTCTTTCACTTGTAGCACAGAAGCAAGCTGTTGTGCCGGCGGCTGATTCGATTGTTGTCTTGCATCAAGACAATCATTAGTACGGTGACCGGTTCGTCGGCAATTATCACAACGCGGACGTCGTTGTGGGAGGGGACATTCCACAGCCAAGTGCCCTCGCTGTCGGCAATTAAAGCAAGTAAGCCCTGCTACCCGCGAGGTAGCTGGTGTTGCTTGCGACACGTTTGAACTAAGGTGAGGCCTCAATTTCGATCCCGGTAACTGCGACGACATAAACGCACTACCCATCGGCACGACATTTTCTTCGAACCGACCGATTGCTAGGTGAAATTCTTGTAAATCGGTGAACTCACTTCCTGCAATAGCATTTTGCAAGGCTGGATAGTTTAGTCCTCGGCGTATGTACTTTATTATCGCAGTATCCGAAACTTCACCTCGGCGACCGATTGACGTCATTTTGAAAAAATATTCGTCCAAATTTTCCGATTTCGCACGAACCGTTTCCATCAATTTGAGATGAACATCGGCTTCATCAACACGAGTAGGGAAATCGACCACTAAACGATTAGCGAACTCCGCAAAATTTCGAAAGACACGAGTTTGGCCATCGTTCCAAATTTTCGCGTATCCTCGCAATTTCGTTTGCGCGGCAAACAGAACTAATTTTTCGTCCCACATATAAACATTTTTCAACTCACATATACGTTTAATGAACTGGTCCGCGGTCCACTCTTTTGTGACCGGATCGAAATCTGGCAACAACTCAGAAATATCGCACACCGAGAAACTGGTTCTCGCTTGCCGAATTGTTTCCTCGAACAAGGCTTGTTCTCTCTGCAGCAACGAACGTTCTCGTCTTGTGACTTCAGGTTGACCTTGTAGATCTTCGTCTCTGCAATCACTCGCTGTAGCTGCAACACCATGTAAAACCGTTTCATTCGGATCGTCGCCATTATCGCTGGCATCATCCATACGGTCACCGTCACAAGGCCTTAATGCTTTTGGAGTACTACTCGCGCCCGGCAATTCTGAATCCATTAATCGTTTTATCAGATCCGGCTTGTTTCCTGAGCCCATTAACCCACGCTCGCGGCACAGCACTTGTAATTCTTTTTTCGTTTTTATCGCGTACATTTTGTTTTTCCGCACTGCGCGCTATCTAATTTATTTGAGTCTTCTTTTTAAATCCCACTTCTGATTACTGTCAGGGTAGTAATCAGACACCCAGATTGTAAATAACACTCTTTATTTCGATAATAATTCAAACGTCCGACTCATTACATGTTCATTCACTGACTGCCTCGAGTCCTACACTCTACTCGTTCCGTCTCCTTCCTGTGGGCCGTGCGGTGTTGCACGATCTCAACTCTAGGCTGACACTTGCATTATCTGGAACCCAGTTTTCGAAATTCACAGCCAGAGATTTGAATCTATTCAACACCGATTCTTGCTATTCGCTCTTAGAGGTCTTTACCATCGTTGTGATTTTAGCAATTTACCGTCATATGAATTTCGCCTTAGACTTTTCAACTTATCACCTCTTGCATCCAGAAGATGCCTACTTCAGTTTCGATGTCATTAGAGATGCTGTTAATGTCGACTATATACAGGAAAGATTTGTGATTAATCAGCCCGTGAGAGTCACAAGGTCACGACGAATGCCAGTTGAATATAAGCATAGCACCGCATATGCTGATAATGATCCAATAAACAGATGCTGCAAAATATTCAACAGTATGAGCCAACATTTTTCCCCCACGATATCCAAAGCGACCTTTAAAAACAGACTTACCAAGGCTCTCTTATTCTACCCTCTCTAGTCTACCGGCCTAGTATATCCTCTTATGACTTGGACTAATTATTTTTATAATTGATTGATTAACTATTTAATTTCAATTTTCGTGTTTAATATTGTGACCTGCATGTGATTTAGCTATTATGTATTTATTTATTGAATGTTTATTTATTTGTATTGTATTTATTTGTATTTTATACTAATTTTAAATCTATATTTAAATTTGTTTAGTTTTTATTTTTATGTTTATATTAATTTCATTTATATGTAATATTATTATCACTTGTTTGGTGAAATAAATAAATAAATATTTTCGAGGCACAGGTCTTGGCGTTACGAAAATTCTCAAAGCTAATGGGCGTCAGGATACCACGATACTAAGGTGAACATTTTGCCAAACAGTCAAGCTGCGGTAATAGCACTGATGTCTCACATAATCGAAGTGCATGTTCAACTACCTGTATATTGAGGAATTGTACACGATAGGCAACAACAGAAGAATCAGCATCTACTGGGCGTCCAGTCATAAGGAGATTGGCGGAAATGAGAAAGGGGGTGAGTTAACCAAAGATGCAAGGGGCCCGGTAGCTCTGCTCGCTAAGGCGTCAGGCCGAAAAGCGGCGTGCTACTGGGCCCGCGGGTTCGAATCCCGCCAGTGCCATGGCTGTAAGTGTGAATGCGTGTGATTGTCTATGAGGGTGGCAAATGGGCCCAAACTGGTGGCCTAATGCTGGCCGTGTTCCCGGCAGCCCTCTTCACTAACATAACATATAACATAACCAAATATGCAGTTTACCCTTATTTGGATCAACTGTTAAATATTTTATTGACGCCAATATGATGCAGATAGCAGTGACCGAAATCCGGGCAACCCATATTTTCAGGATACCCAAGATTATGTCTCGGTCATAGCTCGCGGCTACTAAATGCCTACTTACATTAACCCAAGCAGCTGGTCGGAATTAATACTGCCCACGGTCTTGTAATGCATGCCATGAAAGTGTGGCTTTTAACCAGTGACAACTGTAGGATATATTCCAGCATATCCTGTATCACTGTTCAGCACTCGAGAGAACTAGGCAACACAATTTCGCTAAGTCTTGGCTAGCGGACCTCACACACGTGGCGAAGCAGCATTTGAAGGATATTACTAAAAGGTCTAACCGTAACCTAGTCTAAGCCAGGAAAAAATATCTTTGTGTTGGTTGAATTTCAGCTTGTGGGTGCTTGTTTGAAGGTACATGTTTCACAACCATAGCACAACATAGGTCTTATTTTCGATTCATACACTTTGACCTTTGTTTTCTGGCATATGCTGTAATTTCGTTTTATTTTTTCAGTTTCATTGCATTATCGTGTCGATTTCTTACCTTAGTATAAAAATTCGTCTAAGGCCCAAATATTTAACACTATCAACAAGTTTAGGGCGGATCTAATAATAGCCGGCACCTTTTGTTTCGTTGTAAAGAGCACAAGTTCAGTTCTTTTCGGCCGGAATTTCTGGTCCAGATTTTGGATTTGATCCCGTTCCAATTTATTGATTAATAAATACCCAAAAAGGTGAACTCGATTTGCCGTAAGGATTTTTCTACTGTTTATACCACTTTATGTAATGCCGTTTCTACTGAGTTGAACACCCATCAGTGCTAAGTGCAAAATATAATACCAAAACTATAAAGCACAGTGGCGGGATCGTTGTGGTAGGGACACATATTCTTGGGTTATAGTGGCGGTGTTATTGAGGATAAATATGCATATTTTAGCATACTCCAGTGCTATTTACGTTTCTCTGCATAATAATCAGTTGAAACTTGGTGCATGCTAATGATCCGAAACGCACAGTTAAGGTGGGCAACATTAATTATCAACATAAAACGGAACAACTGAAGCCCCGATTTCAATTCAGTAGAAACAAAATTTTGGAATTATTATGAGTTTAGACAACTTTTGCTTCATTCTATTTGACATAACTTATGTTTCAGTTTAAGAGAAACCGACATTATCAACTGAAGTTACGCTTGTACATTTTACGTAAATTAACATTACAACATTGCGAACGTAATTTCCACTGAGAAAACCATAAAAAATGCTACAGAATGTTCTTTATTTCTCGGATCACATCATTCTTACATTGAACAGCAACACAAGCATATTCGTTTCATTTCTTGCCTCGGTATCACGTTCTTATAAACGTTCTGTACCACCGTATTTATATAAGACAAATCGACCTCGACCTATCCGTTTCGGAGAAGTCCTTGAACGTTCACAATGAGTTGGTCTTACCCCGATAATTTCCACCCGATTATGTGGTATGAGAACGAGAGATGGACAAGGACACGTAAGCATGAACGCCTCCCCGAAAATTCGTATCGCACTCTCGCATTAGTTTGTGTCCTTTAGCGTCAGCTATATATATAGCTAAATACATATAAAAGTTCATGTACATTATATCACAGCCAGTGCCACTGACAAAACATACCATTTACCCCATTTTTTCATTCAAGCTCTACAGATAAACTTTCTGAAGCTACAATACCTTGCTTTACAAATTAAAAGTAGCAAAGTGACACAAGGCGAATTCGAGGGCTATTCCAAATAAATTTGTTGGCGTGACAGGCGCTTAAGTAGCAACACATGCCTTTGCCGTCCCTTGAACTTTCACGCTCTTGTTTTATTCCGATGATATCAGTGTTGCCAATCTGAGTATGATACAAATTCAATCAATTTCAGAAATAGGTACGCCTTAGCCTTGGCAGATTCACGGAAATGATAAATCCTAGAATGGTACCGTGGGTAATTTTTACTCACATGCGAAATATATTTCGTCGCGCATCAGCCAGTTGACCACTCTGACTGCCATGAGGCTAGAAGCTATATCTTTTTTTTTTTGTTTAATCATAAAATAAAACGTATACATAATACTATTTTTGCCTTCTTTTTAGTAAAAAACAAAATGTACCTATAAGCATCCAAAAATTTACCGGACCATTTTAGGGTTAAGTAAATAAAGTGCAATATGCTCTATACAAATTTAATGCATCATAATTTTTTTACTGAATTTATCTGTTTCGCTATTCCGTGCTTGAGTTTAACCCAGAAAAATTATTACATGCTTCTAATATTTTTTAATGTTCTTACTTACATTCTTTATTAGATTCATGAGCGGCATCTCTTGATCTCTAATAGTATGATGGTAACATATTTTTCGCAACCTAAATTTTATGTTTCTCACAAAGATATTCTACACGCCTATAGAATTGAGGCCGCGATACCATCTCCAGCTGCGGGAAGAGAACGAAGACCGAGCTTACGTTGAACTGTGCAGGTAGGGTGGTTATGGATGGAACAGTTTCTGAGGTCGAAGCTCTCACTATGTCGCCTTAAATAAATTATATTGTATGGATGATGTTTTTCAGCTTTTGCGTTTCGTCCTGGAATAAACGGAAAGTCGGTTCAAGGACAACGTTCCGTAGCTCGGACAGAAAAGTAGGTCTGAGTTATACGAAGGGAGGACTGACATTATGCTCCGGAGCGTACGTAACTGGCATAGTGATGTAGAAAATTGGATTTGGTCAATGACAGTCTATCTCATTATAATGTAGATAGCATAATTGGCTAAATATATTTATACTGAAGGATATCTGTGGCTTTTTTGATTTGCTCTTGGTTTAATATTTGGTTTAAATAGTCCATGAAAAGGAAATGTTTGCAACGCATTATGAAAATGACTGACCTATTTCCCGTATTCATTTTTAACTGCTGTGTATCTATTATTAGGTATGTGGAATCATATCATTATAGTTTTTCATTAGCCGCATTAGTTTTAAGGCTTTTATGGCGGCTTGTGTAGCCCAGTGGGTAGAGGACCTGCTTCTGAAGTGTTGCCATGATCACATACCGACCTTTGAGTGAATTTAGCTCTGAATGGGTGCCTGGGTCAAATCAAGGTTAAAGTGAGTCGTGGAACTGAATTTAATTGACTTAATTTAATTGTTATCCTCGACCACAACATGCACCTTTTATCATGATATGACACTCTTCCACGCAAAACAATTGGTTGGCGATGAAGAAATAGTATAGCGTTTGGAGTTCTAAAGCAAGTGTTCAAACTTTTCGTACCAAACTTCTATCCATTTCCTTCAGAGGACAAGTCAATATATTAGGTCATCATCATCATCGACGCCACTACAACCTGGTCCTGAGTCAGGTCCTAGCCCTTCTCAACGAGTCTCTCCACCGACCCCAATCGCAAGCCAATGCCATCCAGTTAAGCATCTCACAGCTACAAGCGCCCTGATTTACAAGTATGCCAACATTCCAATATACGCAAGGTTTCTTTCGCTGCCGTTTATCACACAATATTCCACAAAGGATTTTCCGAGCAGGCTTCTCTTCGCTCGTACCAGCTAGGCGTCCAACCCCGCGGAGTCCATGGAGCATTATCTTCACGACTGTATCTGAGCTAATTGTTGTAGCGTCTTCGACCATTCCTTACATATGGGCCAAGGATTCTCCGCAAAACGTTGCTCTCGATCGCGGCTAAAAGTTCAGAGTGCCCTTTGCTTAGCACTCAAATCTTGGATCCATACCATAATCTTGTACAACAATAGTTTTGTAGTTATGGTTTATTTACTGCATTTTAAGATCGTTGACAGACTGTAGAAACTTCACTGTAGAAAGCTCAAATATGAGCATTGCATAAAACCTCAATAGGAGCTAGCCCATTACTCGGAATGCCAGAATTATCATCAGTTTTATTCTAACAGGAGCTTAGCGTGCTAACACCGACTACTAGCGTGTGTAGTCATTGGTTCAAATTCAGCGTTGGGCAATCAACCATGATCACACACCGGTTTTTGAGCTTGTTTATTTTATTTATTATCCATTGCGATGCATATGTACTCCAATTACAGCTTCAATAATGAAAATGAAACATAATAAAAAAGTAAGAAATATAAGAGAGAATTGTGTAATTTAAAACTAACGACAAAAATTAGAACTAAAGTTAATTGGAATTGAACATAACATTTTTCATACATTCTAGAATCCAGAAAAAAATTGCGAGTGAGGATCAAGAGCATTGTGCATTCTAGGAAAACGCAACGAAGGCGAATGAAAATAGAGTTCCGTAAGTGCAAAATGAATAGAAAAACCTCCAATGATCGACTAGGACGACTAGATTCACGTATTGTTATCTGGGAACAAAGATTTGACCAAAAAAGCCTTGGTAAAGTTAGAAAACAATCTAATCATTAAAACAATTTAACATAATCAAGATGCATAGAATCAGGAACTAAAGAATTGGACTTGAGGAAGTGAATTCTAGAGATAAAAGGATTTTGGTTGATTAGAACAGATTAAATTCTCGATGCTGAAGGAGTAATCACGTATTGCCTGCTTGCGCACTCTTTTAGCATCAGCAAAACGCAAACTACGAAATTCCTGAAGATCGGTGGATGAGCTCGTCTTCTTCAGCTTTTCACGAGCTTTCAGATCATAATAAACTTTCAATGTCAATCAAAGAACATCAGTAGGTTTAAGAGAATGTTTGATGAGACTAAAGCGAAATATAAGATTAGAACAACGAGAGTAGAACTTGGACAATACACAATGAGCATCTAATCTTTTGAAAAATTAATACCAATTAATAAGAGTGATTTAATTGGACATTTTCTAAAAGTTACCTTTATAGAAGTTATAACGGACATTTATTCCTTGCCTGGAAGTTAAGGTCAATATCAACCAGGAGTGGAAGGCGATGAGAATCAGGTTGCACATATGGGAAAGGAGCAGGAGAGAGAGAGAGAAAGGGAATCTAAAGGAATGCTATTGGGTCTATAACTTAATTCGTGCGGTTTTTTTTTCAAAATAGGACGTTTATTTAAGAAAAAATTTGTACAATAGTATTATTCAAAGTATTGCCCATCTGAAGCTATGACCTTTTCCCATCTTTCTGGCAATTTGTGGATCATATCCCAAAAGAACTGCGCCGGCTTGGCAGCCAAGAATGAATCAAGCCAATTTTTGATATCCTGCTCTGATGTGAACCGTATTCCAGTGAAGGCGTTCTGCATCGATCGGAACAAATGGTAGTCAGAAGGGGCAAAGTCTGGGCTATAAGGCGGGTGGGGTTAAACTTCCCATCCACTGTTTTCCAAATAGTTCTTAACCGGAACAGCAACGTGGGGCCGAGCGTTGTCATGATGGAAAATTATTGCCTCGTGTCTGGTCGCGTATTCCGGGCGTTTTTCGGCTACTGCTCTCTTCAAACGGATTAATTGTGTTCGGTAGCGTGCTCCATTGATGGTTTCACCCGGTTTCAGCAGCTTATAATACAGCACACCCTTCTGATCCCACCAAATACAGAGCATTACCTTCGCGCCATGGATATTCGGCTTTGCCGTTGATTTGGCTGCTTGGCCGGATTTCACATAAGATTTTTTTCGCTTGGGGTTGTCGTAATGGATCCATTTTTCATCACCCGTAACAATCCGATGCAAAAATGACTTCCTTTTGTTGCGTTCCAGCAGCATTTCGGACATGCAAAACCGCCTTTCGACGTCTCTCGGCTTGAGTTCATGTGGAACCCAATTTCCTTGCTTTTGAATAAATGCAGCTGCTTTTAAACGTTTTGAATTGGCTGCTTGAGTGACACCCAAAGATTCTGCGAGCTCGTCTTGTGTTCGGCAACAATCTTTATCCAGTAATGCTTCCAGTTCTTCATCTTCAAACTTTTTTGGCTGCCCAGGACGTTCATCGTCTTCCAAGCTAAAATCACCACTTTTAAATTGTGTAAACCACTTTTGGCAGGTTCGCTCAGCTAGAGCATGTTCACCATAAACTTCCACCAAAATACGATGACTTTCGGCAGCACTTTTCTTCATATTAAAATAATGAAGAAGAATTCCCCGCAAAAACACTTTTCCAGGAACAAAGTTCGACATATTTGAGTGAAAAAAAATTATTGTTGTTGACACTTCAAATGAATGGCATACACTGACAAGATATACAATGACAGTAGCTTTCCAACGCAGGTTCGGAATATTGGAACGATAAAATATTATACAAGTTACGCCATCTCTTAGAAAACCGCACGAATTAAGTTATAGACCCAATAGAAAGAACTAAATCGAGGAGTTTGTTGTTGGTATTGCGAAGGTAGTTAATTTAAGTGAAAGAAAGGAAGAAGTCGCAACAGAGGTGATTGCGGGATAATAAACGATAGGCTATTGGAATCCCAGTCCTTAGTAGGCATGTTGAAGTCACCAAAAATCAAGAGGGGAGTTGAAAGAAATCGCGAGAGATTTATGGTGGAGTTACAATCAATGCAACACAACATTGTTGCGCATCAGAACGAGTTTGAACACAAGAGATCATATGAGAGCAGTTACAATGACGCAACACAACTTTGTTGCGCAGCAAAATTTGCTCCAACCTGAAATTCAATTCCACCTGTTCCTATGAGCGTCCGGCAAATGGGAAATGTCATTTGCAAATGAAAATCTGAATTTATTAGTTTTGTCTCATTTCTGCTTTGCAATATACTTTGCAGCTTTTAAACGGTAAAATACTCAATGATATCACTTTCCGAGACTTTAAACGATCCATATTATCAAACAACAATTTCGTTAATATAGCCAGTGACAGATGATGGTAAATGTTGTGTTGCATTGTTTGTAACTCGTTCCACTGACAAAGCTTGGCAACAGTGTTGTGTTGCATTGATTGTAAGCTAAACAGATCAGCGAAAAAACGTTCGTACTTGGCGTCAGACGAATCACAAGGGATATTAATTAACAGAGCAGTAGATCCAAAGTTGGAGATATGATAATACGTACAACAATACGCTCAATAGAAGGAGAAGGAACGAACTCGGCACAGAGTGCTCCAAGAAGTGTTGTGGATGGCGATTAAAACACCAACGACATCGGCTTTGCAAGAAGCAACGCGATCACGATCTCTCCGGAAAACGGAGTGACACGATAGGAATTCTCTGTTCCGAATATTGTCGGTAAGCCATGTTTCCGTGCAACAGATAATGATGAATATCTAAAGTAGAGACAAGGTCCTCAAACCATCGATTTGGATTTGATTTTCGTAATAAATACAGAGCAAAGAACATCTGCTAGTTAGGCATGTAAAAGTTGTTTGACGCTGCTCTGAAAATTTTCACGTTGGCGTAATCTAAACTCTTTAACGAGGATTCCAGCAGGCCAAAACTCCGGCGCAAGTCCGATGTCTAAACCAAAAGATGCAACGATCTTGAAACAGGCAATAGCTCTATTCGGTAACGCAGGATAAAATACTAGATGGAAAACCTAGCCTAGATGTAACAAATTTCTAGATGTCGTCTGCAGTTACTCCAGAAGTTACGCGACTTATGAACATTTGGAGAGGAGGCAAAGCAACAGGTATTGGTGGTACGTCGCGCAGTGCAAATACCTACTTATTTAGAACGGTAACAGCGCCAGACTTATCAGCATAATGCACCTGTATGTTAGGTGTATGGCAAATGGGCAATGAGGCAAATGGGCCTATCATGAAACTCGACTCGACCCGAACTCGACCAAAATACTCGCATTTCCGTATCATGAAACTAGACTTTGTGAGTTTCTAGTCGAAAGTTTCGAAATTTGTGTGAGTGTAAATAAAAATATTTGTGAATTATTTTATTTTCGGGAGAATAAAAAGGATGGTAAATTTGAGCATTTAGTGAAGGAGATGGAGAAGAGCGCCGAAATCGAGGATGGAGTAGAATTCGGGAAAACAAAAGCGGATAGCCGTTTATTTTTAGAGCAATTAGTGTCATCGCTAAACTGTTTGGGACGTACGCAAACGGAAAAAGTAGCAGAAGTTTAAATTTGAAAGTTTTCTCATTATTATCATTGAAATATGTATTCCCAGGTATGGATTGATTTCAAAGTGCGCATGCGAAGTAAGCACGTTAAAAATAAAAAAACCCTAGCGCATCAGAACCGCTAGAAATACTAATGCTCGAAGAACAGTAGAGGATTTGTGCAGATTTCGAGTGTGTATTCTACCACTAGCTAGTTAAGGACACCCTAAGTAATAATATATCCTAAGCCAATTTAATTTCTATGACTTCATCGAAAGTTACAGCGATAGAAAGGTGTTTGGGGTTGCCATCCAATAAATGTACAGACCTTAGAAAATTTAAACATTGCTGGGGTTTACAGCGGTTGGAACAAATGTGATCTGAACTATAGCGCGGACTAAGTGAATTTAGTCCTAAGGTGTTTACATCGACCTGACCTAAAATTTCTCTAAAGCTTATCAAAGCAGATAATAATTGATACGGGAAACTCGATCGTTTTGCGGAATAAGCCTCCGAAAGCAGAATCAAAGTGGAAGTTGTTTTTGCGGGACGATTGAAATTGAAAATTTTAGTGAAGTTTTGATAAAGTGGTTTCGAAAGTATGCACTGATTCTCATCGGACACCAGCTCACAGTGCATACTTGACTGATGTGACCACTTGCAGTTGAAAATCATTAATTTTTATTTTACGTTAGTTGTGACAAATTTTAACATCTCCGACTTATATCCATCGACTTAATTTACTCATAAAGGTTATTTTATTGTGATCATGGTTCCCTTCCACTTTGATCCAGCTTTCGGAGGCTTATTCCGCAAAACGATCGAGTTTCCCGTATCAATTATTCTCTGCTTTGATAAGCTTTAGAGACAATATACGTTGTCTATGCTGATTTATAGACAAGAAGGGAACCATGATCACAAATCAATAACCTTAAAAAATTAATGATTTTCAACTACAAGTGGTCACATCAGTCAAGTATGCACTGTGAGCTGGTGTCTGATGAGAATCAGTGCATACTTTCGAAACCACTTTGTAAAAACAATGTTTCAATAAAATTTTCATTTTTAATCATCCCGCAAAAACAATTCCAAGATTTATAAGTCGAAATGCCAGAAATAAGAATTTATGAATTTAAAGTCACGGAAAAAATAGCTTATTTAGATGCAAAAAGAGAAAGATTAAAAAAATTAGGATAAATAAAATACAATGTACGTTTAACTGTTCAATAAACTATCTTGTAGTTTGAATTATTCAATAACCTTAAATAAATTAAGCATACTATTTGGAACTCTAATAATTCCATTATGTTCTTTCTTAATTGTTGCACCGTTGTTGTAGTTGAACTCTACTGAGTGGTTACGCATCATTTTCTGCATCATTCTTAAATCACAATCTATTTCATCCTCTTCATTCATATAAAAAATGCACACTACTTAGTATTTTAGCCACAACTTATAATAAAACGTGAGATCCGCAGTAGCACTATTCACGGAATATTCAAATAATAACTGTCGACATAGCCGATGCCTTTTTTTTTGCAATGAACTTGGTTGAAAATTGTACCGAAACGTCATTTTATAGCATTTTTAAATGGCAAGGCCGCCTGGGCGAGTCAAGTGAAAATAGTCGAGTTTCAGGATACGCAAATCTATTTCGCTCGACTGAATGTGTGAGTCGACTTTCTCACTCGATGTGAGAGTCATGACAGACCTGTAAGATTGAGATTTAGTTTGCGCCTGTGTACTCGGTAAGTTAATTTTATGATCTACATGTAGCACCGACTCCGCTGATGTACTTGCAGGACAAACAGGTTAAGCGGGAGGTAAGATCGTAGTCACATCACAGAACGTCACCGAATCTTGGGATGCCGACTTAAGGTCCATTCACATTGTCCAGCACGTAGCGTGTCAGACACAGCACGTGTCAAGCACGACAGATATTCTTTAGCATATTTTGTATGGACACTTTCACATACAGCGTAACGTGTTCGTAACAGCACCCGCAGACACGGATCGTGTCCAGCACGGATTGTCGGGAAGAATATTTGCTGGTGCTGGAACGTGTCTGAAACAGTTTCGTTAGTAGCTATAAGAGATACAATGTGATTTTTTAGTGGATGAAGGCTGATCGATCCGTGTCGGATTGATTTGCGGATTAGTAGATCAGATCAGGAAATTTTTACAGATCGAATTTACTTTGGCATTAAAAGAATCGGATCTTGGGTTTGAAAAATTCGAAGCCTATTTAACTTCTGTTTGTATGTGACTTTTCAACGCGGCATACTTCACCATTGTAGAAGTGACTAAGCTTTTAGGAACTGTGCAGGTGTGCATTTTGGAGAAATTTATAGAAATTCTCAATTAAGTTAAAATAAAATGGAAACTAGAATACTATGAAGTTAGTAGAATATTATTAATAGTAATATTAATTAATATTATTAATATAAAAGTAGAAAATTTTTAAAACATATGGCTTGTTTCTCAAATAGATGATGCTGATTAACTACCCATATTGAGAAACGGTTAAGTAGATTTATTATAATTATTATAACCGGACATCTCACAGTTAATGAAACTGAAAAGACTACAGTGTACATGACTTTAGCATAGAAACCCTGTTAATATTGTCATTTTGACTAATGTTTCAAGAACAACCCTCTACTGTACTTCGATCACTAGTGTGTTTATACTGGTTCTGATGCGCTGGTAAATACCCTAATTAAATAGTAATTAAATCTGCGTTCAGGTAAAAAAAACCATTTGCTAAACATTTGCAAATTGTTTTTTTTTACCTGAACGCAGACTTAATTTTTGATGATCATACGACATACGACAAGAAGAAAAATTGTCTGACACGTTCAGTGCTTGAATATGTGAAATAGCACCACTTATTTTGTCTGACACGTGCTGTGTCTGACACGCTACGTGCTGTACAATGTGAATATACCTTTAGACGGACGCTCGGACGGAAGCTTGACCTGGCTACGCCTTTTTGCTTGTGGAAAATCAGGTATAAAGTGAGTTATGGAACTAGAAATTGATTGTGAATTTTCTACTAACTTCAACTCTCAGATCCAACAACCATCCTACTAAATTTTGCTAGAATTTTTTTAAAGCTTTCATCAAAGTTTGAATAGTTTATTTAGCCAATTTTTAACTCTTTTTTCGAACTGCTTGAAACATAGAATCGATATCATACTAGTGTTGTGGATACTCAAAAGTAAAAACACAAAACGTCAAAACACATTCCAAGAAAGTGGTGAGCACTAAAATTAGCAGTAGACGTGACTAGTGGAGACTAGAGCAAATACTTAATTATAATAAAAATAATATTGAAAAACACATCTAGACATTTACTGATTCAAGGGAAAATATTACTTTATAAGATCGCAATATGATACAATAAAGTCAGTCCGTTTCGGTAAGTCAAACTGCTCGGCGACCGAACAGACGTGATTAAAATCAAACAATGTAGTTTTGATTTATTAACTGGCCACTATAGTATTTTGATCTTGCTATGAGGCGGCTAAATTCACCAAGTAAGAATTACATAAATAGTCACTAGATAGGGAAAAACCTGTGTATCATTACAAGGCGATTCTGTATTTAACGATCCTGCGAACGATAAATCTTAAATCCTTACAATTTATATATCATTACACTAAACCGAAATTCTGAACATCAGACTTCGTAACGACTGCGAACAGCTTTCATTGATTATATTTCTTATCAGAAAGCCGTAACAGTGTCTTGACAATTCTCTACGTGCCATAATGATATACAGGATGTTTTTTTTTCATTAAGGAAATAGTTTATGATAGGTTTTAAACGCCATGTCAGGCCTATGACATCTTCGGCAGGTTTGACTGAGCGCATCCTATCAGCCTATTTCCGATCATTTAGAGGTCGATCTCATTAATAGTGCTAGTGATATTGGCTTTCACGCCCTGAATAGTTTGTGATTTACCAATATAAACTAAAGAGTTTATATAGTTTGGCAAGTTTTTATCGAGTGGTATCAAACATCACGATCTCGGTGATTATTTCACGATGTAGCTGTAATGCTGTTGTTAAATTGAGCCCTGAATAGATTAATCGGTTCATGAGAAGAATGCTATCTATATTTTTGAAAGAATAATCATTGTCCAGTAACATTGGCTATTTCGCAATTCCAGCCTAATTTCAAAAAAAAAGTAAGGACGGTAGATCCCCTTTTTTGGGTACAAATACGCCACACCGCATACGCTTCACACAAACAGTAAATTTGTTTGCTAGTAAACCTATTGAGTGAATAATGTCTTAACAGGATTTTTTGATCACAATGCCAACCGACATCAAGCTACTGATACAAGTCATGGTATCGTGGCTTTAGTTTCTGCACCAGCTGGATTTCATACCAGTGTAAGCCAAGATTTATTCA
Source organism: Nemotelus nigrinus (assembly GCA_947369275.1). NCBI lineage: Eukaryota > Metazoa > Arthropoda > Insecta > Diptera > Stratiomyidae > Nemotelus > Nemotelus nigrinus. The sequence goes on from OX376374.1 coordinate 78,704,167, forward strand.
CAAAACCTTCCTCATAGTATACGGAAAAAGGTCAAGCTTTTTTTAGAGCCGTCGCTATTTCATTTTCTGTATTTTCTTCTATACGCAAATTACGTTGAAGCGTTGTTGGCTTTCTGTCATCTAACGTCCTACGAAATTTATGCACAACACAATGAACAGCGAGCCCATTTTGCCGATTAAGATTTTTGTCAATATCAATCAAAAGCATATGGATGTTTAGCGAATTGAAGACCAATTTTTAAATCAAGATTGAACTATGCGGAAGCATTGCTCTGGTGTAATTCTTAGCATCACGTTTTGTCAAACGGGACCTCTATACCACCTATCCACCGGTCTAAAAAGGATCCACATACCTCTGATCCACTGCATACTGCTGTTGATTCACTGTAGCTATCTTTCTTCAGCAATTCGTTTGGACAATATGCGCTCCACTAGACATTTGAACACCTGTGGATTCTTGGATGTCTCTTTTGTCTGTTTTTTGTCTTCAAAGTTTTTCGTTCAAATACACCCTGGGTATTTAGTGCTGCTGATTATGATAATAATATGGTTCCCAAATTTTTTTCCATTAGATAATGTTCACCATAAGCCTCAACTTTCAGCAGCCTTATATCAAACATCCCCAAACAACGTCTTTCTCTGGTGCAAAATGCATTTACAGAGTTATGAAAAATTATGTTTTTCGCAAAATGGCAACAGCAAACTGGCTTTTGATGGCGTATATGCGGGATGCAGACATAATCGAATTATGCCCAAAAATGTATTAGTAACGCCGTCTTTTAGCAAAATTGGCATTATTAACGCCTATTAATTACACTTAATGTAAAGTAGTCCCAATACACCTGTTATCGGATCTGGGAGTTGAAAGTTGCTAGAGGGTTCATTCACAAATTGGTAAATTTCAAGCCTCAATTTCCCCTGATTTGACTCAAAGCTTCCACAGACGGGCGATCATGTGCCTGAACTGACTGTGCGAGCCAATGCAACAACAATTGCAATGGTGTGCTCAACAAATTTGTCCGTCCATGGAAGCCTTCAGATACCTGCGCACAGTTAGATTAACTCAACACCTGGAGTGTGATCATTCCTGGATCTGATCCATGGACCACATACGCTACAAGCTTGTGATCTATCAACTGCCGCAGTGTATGAATTACAATAAATAGCTCAAATGTAACAAAAAAAAATCTTTCTAAGTATTCAAATTTTTAAACTTTTTGCTGAGAGTGACGTAGTGCATACCGGCCAACCTCTCCGTACAGTAATTTAATACCTTTACTTGTTATCTTTACTTTCAAACAATATTCCAGTCCCGGCAAATATGCTGAATAAATTCACTCTTAAAACTTTACATAGATCTTAAAGACTGCATCTATTTTTCAATCCTCCAACAAAGCATTGAGTGTATGAAACTATTGCCAGCATGCCCTTAATTCTATAAATTCCACTCATGCTAGAATTGGCAGCCTTTTTCTAGCTGAAATGCGTTGCACCAAATGTGTCCTCATGTTAAATAAACATCAAAGTCGCCATACTACTCGTACGATCAAAGCAAACAATCACATGCATCAATATTTACATATTTCATGCCACTTTAGACCTGGGGAACGTGTCTGGTGCATTATGGGGTTCTATTTTAAGGCGGCTTTAGATATGCGGTGTTTGCCAAACACCTCCTATTCGCCAAATACCGAACACCTAGTCAAATCATTTGGCTTGGTGCTTGCGGAATGACAAGCACAGTGAATTAGATATTCGGGGATTGCCGAATGTTTGCCAAAACTGGAACATGTACGAGCTGCTCGTCGTTGTTCCCTCCCGAAATTTTTTTGTGAGAAAACGAAATATTTGCTGCATCTCTGAGCATTAATAATTAATTATTCTTATATCTTTAAACATGGATTTAAATATGGATGTTGATTCAGCAGATTCAGTTGACATTATATGTAATTATAAATACCGAATGTGTAAAGCGGGGATCCGAACATACCCAAACACAGTGCTCGTCTACTTTGATGTTTGTTGAAAGTTCGACAAACTACGGGAATAGCGAGCACCCGAATGTTTGTGCTTGGCCTAGGGCAAGCACTAGGCGAGCAACCCAACCACACATGCGAAGTTTGCCAAACTAGGTGCTCGGTATTTGACAAACACCGCATATCTAAAGCCGCCTTTAGATTCGTTGCTGTTTGCAACAAACAGCAAACATCATAATCTACGAAACGATTGCTATGGCTAGTAATAATTGCAGAATTTAGTTCAAGTCCACAAGTACAAAAATTCAGCCCCGTGCAGTGCACTAATGCATGACAAATTGCCGGCTAATAAGTGTAGCAGCGAGCGGATAGTGTGCGTCTTGAGACTTGCAAAGCTTTTCCTCATTCATAAGGCGGTGTCTATTTACAGCCCGCTTCGGCCGACCGAACATCATTCACTTGTTCACCTGGTTGCGCAGGCAGACCGATACCTTTAGTTTACCGTATGCATCTTTATTAACGAGATAGTCAGCTCTAGCTACACTCCGAAAACTTTTAACACGTACACCTTCTGAATTTTGTCAATTCAAATGCATCTTTCATGCATTTGCGATGGTGTACAACAATGGGCTCAACTACAGACCAACAGCTCCAGCATATTACAAGCACTTTTTTCACTTCAAATGCGCCTCGCTTCTGCTGATCCGAATGAGTTTACATCTAGCTCGCGGACTGTAGAACAATCGTAATAGTAGAAGCTAACTATTAGCCATTGGAATTGACCATGAGCTACATAGGATGCCTGTCAGTAGGTCAACTCATTGAACACTGACGAATCAGACATATCGAAACTATCATAAAACTATACATACAAATGATTTTTTGTATTGTAGTTTCATGTTGCTAGCAAAGCCTAGAAACTAGTCATAATTTGTGTGCCTGAGAGGAGCTTGCAGTTAAGCTTTTGCCCCACACGAACCAAGCATACTAAAATGAAAAGCGAATTTCTTCCGGGCAGTGAAAACTTATAGATAGCTAGTTCAGCCCAGTTTATTAAGCATCAGCGGAAACACAGATGATTCAGGCTAATCATTGTTCCTAATTGAATTCGAATAAGCCGAAAATATCTAAGTTGATGTATGAGAGAGTTACGAGAAAATATTAGTTTTTTTTTATTTATTCTTCCAATTGTCGATTCAATTAAGTTTTACAAATATTACAAGTAAGACGGTTCTTAGATTACTTCTCACTTGTGAGCGAGAGCAGTGGCAGTTCAATTAAATCATTTAATATTCTCAAAAAATAACTAGTTTTACAATTATTGACGAAACTCTTAAGTTTGAAAGGCTGAAAATTATCGGAAATCAACGAACATTAAAATTTCGTCAAAGTATCATCAAATCCTCCCCCAACGTTCTCTGATTTCTATTTTTTTTTCATTCTTGGTGGTCTTTTGAAATGAAAATTGCTATTTTTCATCTTTTTGTAGGTGGTAAAAACAAAAATTCTAAAACTCATGGATGAGAGGAAGTATTTTACATGTAGAAAGTGTGTGCCAAGTAGAGTTGGGTCGTACTCGCATTTTCACATACTAGGTATTCCTAGTACGAGTACAAAAAAATACCTGTTCCAAATATCTGTTCTAAAAATACTAGCTAGTATTTTTTGTACATGCGATTTACAGTGATGTAATGAAACGGTATGATATGCCCTCCCCCACCCACCAGACACAAAGTTCCTAGGCTAAAATGGTGATGGTGCAGATGACCGTGAAAGGATACTGAGTCATTAGTCCGTGCAGCTTGTCCGTAACTTTCCAATGGTCGGTCATTTATTTAGCAAGTCTTTCTCCAATCTAAGAGCCATCTAAGGGAAAACAATCAAATTCAATCAATTTAATTTGATTTTCATTTTAATATATGCATACAACACCTCATGTATTCGTTCAAATTACCAATGTCGAAAAATTTACTAAGATAGGACCAACTAATCCTGTTGCCATCTATATAATTTTTCATCGACCGATCTCTGATACCAAACTTTTCCTGGCTAATATAAAACAGTCGGTTTTTCACTTCGCCTCACTGAAGCATGAAGTTTGTCGAAAATTTTATTAAGATATTATAAAAAAAAATGTTACGTTTATTAAACATGCACCCACTGGGGGCCAACCTCTTCGATAAGGCTGGACATGAGTCACAAACCCGGTAGGGTTGGAGTGCAGTCACGAGGAGGGCTTCAGCACAGCCTGAGAAGCAAACTGCCGAACCAAAAAGGATCTCAACATTTTTAGTGCTACTTTCAGTTTTTCCGCCGGATTTCATTTTGCCGTATCTTAGAAACTAGGCCGCTTTTTCCCAGATTTGTATGGAAATTTCGCCCAAAACAACTCAGAAAGGTCCCCGAATTCATGCTAGACAAAAAAAAATTTTGTAAAATACGAACGTTTTTTCCCAATTTCCCCTATCAAAAATTTTTTCGCCCTGAAAATATCACTATTATATTCCCCGACCACTTTCAATCATCGAAAGCGCTGTAAAGGCAGTTTTTGACAAACTATGGCCAAAAAATCCCTTTCTCCCTTACAAAACCTAAATTTTTGTATCACAGCAATAGGTCTTGGCCCGTTATGCCCCAAATAACTCTAACCCAAACTTGGCCGATTTTGTCCGATTTCAGCTACTTTTGCCCTAAAACCTTTTTGAATAATTGAACAAAATACTTGCCCAATTACTCCTATCAACATTTTTCTTCGCCCTTAAAATATCACTAATATACTCCCCGACCACTTTCAATCATCGAAAGCGCTGTAAAGGCAGTTTTTGACAAACTATGGCCAAAAAAACCCTTCCTCCCTTACAAAACCTAAATTTTTGTATCACAGCAATAGGTCTTGGCCCGTTATGCCCCAAATAACTCTAACCCAAACTTGGCCGATTTTGTCCGATTTCAGCTACTTTTGCCCTAAAAACCTAAACCTAAAGTTCCAAAATACTCGCAAGCACGAAAATACTCTATATAAAAATATGCGATACGAAAATACTTGCAAGTTCCAAAATACTCGATACTTGCAAGTATTTTGGAACGATACGAGTATACTCGTATCGAATATTTTGGAACGATATGAATATATTCGTATTCGAATATTTTAGAACGATACGAGTATATTCGTATCGAATATTTTTCAACTATACGAGTATATACTCGTATAGAGTATTTTCGTACTTGCAAGTATTTTCGTCTCGCGTACGAGATACTCGTGAGTATGAAAGCACTTGCAAGTATGAAATACGAGTTTATATTATAATAATATTAGGATACTATTACGTCACTGTTTGATTGAAATGAATTAAATGGACGAAATTTATTGTGTAAATTCTTGATTACATGTATAGATTACACAAAAATACTCGTACCTAGTATTTTTGAATTTCGTACTAAATACTGGCTGTGCCAAAAAAATACCTGTTCCATATACCTGTTCCAGTATATACGCCTCATCTCTAGTGCCAAGTTTGAAATGAATCAGTAATGTGGTTTGGAAATGGCAGTGAATACGACCTTTTGAAAAAATTGTTTTAAGAAAATGACTACTAAACTCCGAGCTGTCAGAGCAACAATGATAGAGGAGATGGGACTAAGTATTCAATAACTTCGAGAGTTTTGCTCTGATTGACTTCAAATTTTGGGACTATATTCTTGAAATGTTTAGCTATAAGATAAGACATTTTACGATTCTCATTTTCAGTTCAAGTTTAGCTAGAAGATAAGACAAAAGATTTTTTTTCCACAAGTGCTCATTAATAAAAAAAATTACTTATACATGGTTGGAATAAGCAAATTACAACAATGGAATTAACAAATAACTTGGTACTGCTAGAAGCGCATAAGACTCCTAAGACAGAACAGTCATAACAACTGGTTTGCGGATGAATACTACACGACTTAGCTCAAAGAACGCGGACACCTGCAGAGGCTTATTGCGATAACGATATATAGCGAAAAGCAGTCAACGAGCCAAAAACAAGCTTGAGAGGAGAAATTGATTCGAGAGCTCAAGCAATATAACAAACAGTACACTTCTCGCTTGTCAGTCTGCAAGAACATACAAAGAAAACTTATTATAAGCAGGAGGGAAAACTAGAGCGATGGATTCAATATTTTGATGAGCTGCTGAACATCCAGAATTGCCCCCACCAGCCATCGAAGAAACCATCCGTGCGATCTAATGGTTCCAAACTAATAAGTTACCACTATCCAAAAAATAATTATTCACTATTCAAAGAAGTTGCAAACCAGCTAGCTCAAATGAAAGGAAACTCACCAAATTTATAGCCTACGGTATGCACCGCAGAATAGCATTTAAAATTAAAGGCTTTGTGCAAAGTGCGAATTGTCAGTTATTTTATGCACATTAAAACCTATAGCTAACTCTCTCTTGTCTGCATTACTTGAAATCGAAACCTTGTGACGAGAGTACAGAAGACCCTACAATTAAAAAGTGTTGCAGCCGTGACAAGTATACCGCGAACTACGGCAATAGCTCATCTAGCTTCGACTATGGTTGGAGAGAAGTACGACAAGGCTCCATTATAGACCCTCTATTATTTATGTAAGTTCATAAATGATCTAGAAAAGGTCGTTGATAATTCCAGTATCTATATGTACGAGGAAGACTTATTTAAGCTGTCAACTCGGTTTAACTGAAGATGGGACAGTCAACTTGAATAGTGATTTGCAACGTATCTTTGAATGGTCTCAAACTAATATCCTCACGCTTAACCCGTAGAAGTCCAACTGTATTGTAAATCAACTGTTATAAATGTGAGCTTGACCTATTTTCCAATAATTTAATAAAGATTGCACTGAGTGTATCAAGAAAGCAAAAAAAAATTTACAACACACTAAGCTGGGACGATCATATGTATACAGTTGCTCGAAAAGTATTTTGATGCTCTGTACACTTGCCATGCCTCCACACATTCTTCCACACCATGTTAAACTGAAGCTGATAAATAGCATAGTGATTTCAATTATTG
>OX376374.1:78711381-78751618 GCA_947369275.1 Nemotelus nigrinus
TTTCCAACTGTTTGAATTTCAACGATGTAACAGTTTCCATCTCACAAGATATTTTTCTCGCTGATTTTCTTCTTTCTTCTCGCAATAAATTCTTCCTTCTCTTCTCCAATTCTTCCCAACATTATTCTCATTTCGTACAAAACTTATTGAAGTAGAATCCTTGAGTGCCTTGATACTAGCCGTGGCTGTGGTCCTGATTATATTCCGAGGGCCTTTCCGAATTCGTGTCTCCGACTTGGTCTTGATCTCCGTATAACAGATTATGACGTCAGCGTTTTAGCTAACCTATTATAACAGTTATAGGAGATCAAGATAGACTGTCCGGATTCTCTGTCTTGCCTTGTTATGACATTTAAGCAAAGATGGCGAATGAAAGACTGTGCTCTTGTACCTGGCAGCATGAAACTGATTGAGGGTGGAAGACTACCCCAATGTAAATTAGCTTTGAGACATATTGCACGCATAACGAAAAGAATGAATGCCAACGGTCAGCTACGAATCTGCTTCACAGCACATACGAATTAAATTTCCGAAGCTCGTCGGCAATGGGAACGTTGTACGACAAATGCAATAATCGATTGCATTATCGTTCCTGCTTTACCACGCGAAGCGCTCGTCGAATGGCAAGTCTGGGCTCACATGCACAATAACCGTTTTGATTGTAAGTTTAGATTTTCTTGCATAATTGTAATTTGTAAATATATAAATCAAACATGGTATCATGACGTCTAAACAACGGGATGAGACTATCATGAACTGTTATACAGGGGAGAAATATCAAGCCGAAGATAAACTATTCGGACAAGCTAAACTTGATGTGACGTCACATTCTGTTATAACAAGCTCAAGACCAAGGTGAAGACGACAATTCGGAAAGGCCCCGAATATCCTAGCGAAATCTGTATCGTCTCCCTTGTGTGTTCCTTTTTCAATTATCTTCAATCAAAGCATGGCTTCGGGTACAGTCCCTTCCCTATGGAAAACGATTTTCCCCGTACACAAAGCTGGTGGCCCTGCTTGTATCTTTAATTATCGCCCCTATTCCCTCCTTTTCTGCTTTAGTAAACTGCTTGAGAGGATGTTTTACAATAGAGTCTACTCTTCCGTTCAACCTTTTCTTGCCTCAGAGCAGCATAGGTCCATAAAAGGCAAATCGACTTAACCAACGCTGTTGCATATGCCTTGGATCAGCAAAAGCAGGTAGATGTAATCTATGCAGATTTCTTTAAAGCTTTTGACTCTGTAAATCATGATATTCTGTAGGTAGAAAATAACGGTAACCTCTACTCTTCTGGTTCACATCCTATGTTGTTGATCGTACTTATGTCGTAACTATCAATTCCTGCACCTCCGCTCCTTTTTTAATACTTCAGGAGTTTTGCAAGGTTCAATTCTTGGCCCTTTGTTATTCCTGCTGTTTATCACTGACCTGCCATCTTGTATACGTTCTCCTTCTCTTTTGTATGCTGACGACTTCAAGATATTCAAAGTATTCAAGACATTTGACGATTGTTATCAGTTGTCATATGATGTCTCTGCGTTAAATAACTGGTGCATTGTTAACGCACTTACTCTGAATGTCGCGATGTGTCACCAAATGTATTATATGCCAAAAATTATATATATATATATATATATATATATATATATATATATATATATATATATATATATATATATATATATATATATATATATATATATATATATATATATATATATATATATATATATATATATATATATATTGTCCGTGCTCCATTATTTCAAATTAGTACTTGCAAGAACTTCTGGTTACCGCCAACTACTCGCTCTCTTGTTTTCGAGTAGTTCATGAGTAGTTATGCCTTTTTTGCCGCGAGGTGGCTTTTTATTTTTCAATAGGTGGCTTTGAATGTTTTGGTAGTTAGAAAATTGAAAAAAGCTCTGATAATGTGTAGAAAGTGAAAAGAGGTAATTTTCTGTTAGTAACTTTTATATTTTCTATCGGTTGTGGTAGTTTTTATTCCTTACTTTCTCTCTTTAAGCTTAGTACTGTCTTCAATTTCAGGTGAAATTTTTTTCAGCGAAAATTTAGCTTGAAAATAAGCAACTGTTGTAGGGCAGACCGGGGTTAGTTGACTATAGGGGTATGTAGACTCATTGCGATTAACTAAGTAAAAATCGAGAACTAAGCTGTATAAATTTGACTGTGTATTCAATTTAAGTACCTTCCTCAGTGCAGCAATAGTCGTCGAAGCCAGCGCTTGTCGTTCGCGGAATAATAGAAAAAAACGAAATTACAAGCACGAGAGTGAAAATTTTGTTTCAAATTTAAATTGTCTTATAGTGTACACGCTCATGATATTTGCTTGTCTAATGGTTTCAATTGAAAGTGTATGCATTGGTTAATAGTGTCCTTAACTTGTTTTGCCTGTGATTGGAATTACCTTTTGTCATGAGTGTTTTAAAAAGAAAATGGCGGGTTGGGGCTTATTGACTCACAGCGCAGCGGGGTTAGACGACTCTGAGTCAACTAACTCCATGTTTGGTTTTTATTTTGCTTATCTTTTAAGTTACTACTAATCACATGCTTTTCTTACATCCAGAACGATGAGGACCTACAAACGAAAAACGGAAAGATCGAATACATCTAAAGATGTCATGGAAACTGCTTGTAAAGAGGTTATTTATGACGATAGAAGTATTCGGAGTACGGCGGTTAAGTACGGAATACCATATAAAACTTTACAGAGATATGTCGTGTTTTTTTTTTCAATTTTGTGTTTTTGTCATGGTCAATACATAATTTAATTGATATGGTCAAATAACCCCGTCCACTGAGTCAATCAACCCCAGGCATGGGGTAAGTGGACTCACGGGGAAGCTTTTTTTAAAATAGCAAATACAACTTGAAAAGCTTATTGTGAATAAAATGAAAGGAACTATTCAAAAACCCATTGAAGTAATCAAAACGAAAACGTATTTGTTATGGCTAAAAACTTAACAGTAACATTTGCATAAAATTAATTATGAAAAATGAGTCTACTAACCCCGGTCTGCCCTACTCACTTCTTAGCATGAAAAGTTGTTTGGAAGTTGCTTTCGCTTTGAAAATGCAGATTACATTGACACATGTCTCCAATCATTTCACGCTAGTTTAGTATGTGCAGTTCATTCTTTCGAGCTAAAAAGTCACATCTGGTGTTTAAATTTGAAAATTGAGCTGTGCAAATGTCTTTTCAATAACAAAATGGATCGAAAACTGAAACTCTTGACATTTAATCCATCAGAAATGAGCAGTGTCTCCGCTTTTCTCCATTGTCAAAATTTTCGCTTGAAAGTATGACCAGATAATGGAGACTTGTCAAAATTTAGCTTGACGATTAACTCAGTACCAACCTTTATTTTCAGCTGTTTGACATTTGAAAATTGCATTTAATTTGAAAGGTTGGAATCTGCTCGTATGAGCGAAGATGGCGTTCCATTTTTATCTACTGCCAAGTACTAATTATTACAAATGGAACACGGCAATTATCTTCTCTTATTCTTCTTTAATTTCTCTCTTAATATTGCTGTCGATTTCAAAGACCCTGGTGTGATATTTGACTCGAAACTCAGATTCGATCAATATACAGTGGCTCACAGCTTATTTGATACAGTGAACCCTATCCAAAAAATTTAAACGTATTGGACTAGATGCATGTTCAGCAAATACAATGCAAACAAAAAAGGTTCCAGCAATAGTCTTCGGCGTCCGGTAAAAGAGAAATACCACTGGCGTAATTGCAACTCACAGCTTATTTGATACAGACACTTCAATGCGAATAAACTTCTATTTCTCGCGGAGTTAATATGTGTTGTTTTTGTTTCTTGAATTTTTGATAGTGTTTAGACATTGGCTTAAGTAAGTTTCAGCAAGATCTTGTAAGCTAAAGTGCCAAAATGAGCCAAATTTGTAAAATGGGTCATCGCACCACAATTGAACAGCGCGAATTGGTATTAAACCACTTTAAAAAAGGACAAAGTGTTCGAAAAATTGCTGAAAGTGTGAGTTTGAGTGTTTCTACAGTGCAGCACATCATTGAGCGCTTCCTACACGAAAATCGGGTAGAAAATAAGAGGAGAAATGCGCCAAACAATATTTTCACCGTATCCGACGAACGATACATTGTAAGGAAAGTGAAAGCAAACACAAAGATTTCCGCTCCAAAATTGGTTACTGAGGTTCATCGTGAATTAAGGAAGTCATGTAGTGCTGAATCCGCTCGACGAGTGCTTCGCGACCATGATTTCAGGGTCCGAGTAGCTCGTAGGAAGCCTTTCATTTCTAAAAAAAATACAATAAGCCGATTTGCCTTCTGAATCATCCGCGTTCTGGAATACGGTTATTTTTGCGGACGAGTCAAAGTTTAACATTTTTGGCTACAACGGAATGTTATGTGTCTGGCGCAAGGCAAACACTGAGCTAAACAAGGAGAACCTCAAAGCTACTGTGAAGCATGGTGGTTTTAATGTGATAGTTTGGGCCTGCATGTCCGCAGCCGGAGTCAGAAATTTAAAGTTTATTGAGGAAACAATGAACCAAACAAAGTACCTTGATGTACCCAAAAACAATTTGCTGCAAAGCACTGAAAAACTGGGTGTTAGCGACCAATTTCGGTTGTACCAAGACAACGATCCAAACCACAAGTCGGGAATTGTGCAGTCCTAGCCAATTTGGGATTGCCCTCATTTGATGTCTCCGCCGGCACAGTCACCAAATATGAACGTCATTGAGAATCTGTGGACTTTGTTGGATAACAACATTAGAAAACACAAGATTTCTAATAAACAAGACCTGATGAAAGCACTGCTAGAGGTATGGCAAAAAATTACTCCTGACATCACAAAAAAACTCGTTGATTCAATGCCGAATAGGCTCCAGGCTCTGCTTAAGTCTAAGGGCTATCATACAAAGTATTGAAATCAACTGGAAACCTCATAATTCACAACAATTTTAATGTTAAATCAAACTGTATCAAATAAGCTGTGACATGAAATTTGTTATTACTTTTAGTTTTTTTTTGTTTTTTAAGATGTAAAACAGCAACTTTGTAACAAATATAAACTTGTTTAATAAACAACAAACAATTGCCTTCAAAATGGTGTTCAAATTTTTTTGATATTGTTATTATGTTTTGAGTTATTGCAACTTAATTTTTTAAAGAAGCACTGTATCAAATAAGCTGTGAGCCACTGTATAATGTACAGCATTGCTAGGGCTTCTAAATTGTCGCGTTATCATTAGAACCTCCAAACCCTTTGTTAACCTCTCCCCATGTTTGCATCTTTTCCTGTCATTTGTCAGTAGTATTCTGGAATACTGTTACTGTTGTCAAGTGTGATGTCCCCATTACGAATACCTTGTGCATTCCTTACGATCCGTTCAACAACGTAGGTTTTACCTGCTCTTTGTTTTACAAATTCAACATCCGTTATTGTGATTGTATCGATATTGCAGATTCCTTCCCTTGAATCACGCAGAGTTTTACTTAATGTGGGAAATACATATTGGCCGAGCCCAGGCGAAATCTGGCGAGCCCGAGTGTGTGGACGGTCCAGACAAGCGACTTTGATAGGGCTCGCCGGCGCTCGTGCGACTTCCGATCGGAATGGGTTTTGGGCACGAGTCAAGGCGATTCGTGACGAGCTGTCAAATGCCGTCCACATATTGGCGGTCTCGTCTGACTTCGGCTCGCCTGGCCTCGGCCAATATGTATTTGAAGTATGACGAGTGTCTTCCTTTCAATCTGCATTACCGTCTTGTTTATTCTAATCTTGTTGATTTAACAGATCCTCTTTCACGTTTAACGTTAGTTTCGCGCGAACTGATGTTTACTTTTTTTCATCGTTGTTAGATCAACATTATCGAGTTGAAACTCGGTCTTCTTCTGTCGACGTTCTTTGGACACAAATGCCTTTTAAAAGGAGTCCTACAGTATCATGTCAGTTTTTGAGCTTGTTAATAATAAAATTTTTTTTTGCATAGTTATTTTTTCTTAGACTGATTGTCAAACTTTTCGCTCTATTTTTTTTTGGATTATTTTCTTGTTTTTTTCTAATCGGTAATGGGGCCTAAGTCTGTTGTATTAGATAATTAACCAAATAAACACATATAGCACTTCAGGTTTCTTTTTGCGGAGTCTTATTCTTGTTATGAGACAAAAAAGATTTGGGTGGCCGACATCAAAACAATACACAATAAAACAAGCGATGATAAAAAAAACTTAGTAGAAAACTTCATAAATGAATATAATGATAAAACTTGGCACTCCGAGCTAGTTCGGGAACTTTTTGATATCACCTATAGTGCATAATATATAGTTTTAGACATTCCACATTAATCGATTCCCTGGCGGTTATCAATATTTTGAAGAAAACCTGTCCTGTTGCAGCGCTAAATGATTCTGCCATGAATTTTGATTAATTCAAATTGTCTGAGGATTAATGTAGTGATTTCTTACATAATATGTTGGGCCTAAGCATACATACTAAAATATCATTTGGAATACTTTTTGCTGATAATCAAACCACTAAGTTATAACATGCAGTCAGTTCTATACACATATCAAATTATGTTTATATTTTACTTGTCGTTCGAAAACTGTTGCTCAGCAGTATATTTTGATCAATCCCATCACAATTTGGATAGAACCCCGGCCACAAATTCAATTAATTACGCCGCCTAATCGTGGAGACCTCGTTCGCGGCGAATACATTTACTGCGCGGTCGTTTACTTTCCTACCCAAGCCAGCCAAACAATCAAAATCTCTGCGGCCAAATCTACTCTCTCGCATCATCGCCAATCTCCTCTCCACCGCAGCGTAATACTCGCTCGCTGCCGCATTGTTCCTGTCACGTTCTGTGGTATTGAGCTTTTGAGATTTAAGTGCTGCTGCTGGAACAAGTATAGATGGACGGAACGAAATGGCTATTGGCGAACGAGTCGGCTGTTGAAAGCTTTGGTAATCGTCAGTTGATTCCAGCTGTTATTGATAAAAGGCGAGGGGTGTGTCGAATGTGATTTGCAAAGGCATGTTGTATTTGTCGATAAAGATTCAACATTTTGTTTTATTGAAAAGTGCTGAACTACGATCGGGAAACTAATTAAACTAGTGTTGCAAATTTTGCAGTGAGTGGTTTTGCTGCTCGGTGAAAAATCCAGCCGTCTCAGTTACGGGGAAAAGGAAGTCTTCAAGTCCCATTTGTGACCGAGTTGTACTTGACTTACAACAAGCCATACATCCTCCGACTCCATCCCGCTCTCGTTTGTATGTGAACTGTGGGTGAGTAGCATTAAAGCTTTGTAAAGCTTGAGCACAGCATTGGTCACGACTGCAAATGTGAACGGCGAAAACGGAATGTGTCTAGCGTTGTAATTTCGTGCAACCGTGTCTTCAACTTGCTGCTGACCTAGATTCGTTAGCAGCACAGCGTTGTTTCTAGTTCATCACCTGCCATCTCTGTCGTTCCCTGGCATCATAAAAGTGGCAATAGAAGTGCGCTCTCGCTTCCGCTCAAGATTTGTCGCCTGTGAGGAATTTTTCATATCGTGAGCAGATTTTATGTTGCGTGCGGAGTAAAAGTTCTTTGCGGTTCGGCAACAAGTTCGCAAGTGAAAATCCGCGGGTTGACGCGCTGTACGAGATCTGTTCCTGTTTTCCAATCATCAATACACTTTGTTCGAGTCGCTTTTCGCGCGAGTGGAATTGGGAAAATTCGGAGTGCATGGGAAAATTTGTGCGAACGTTGCATCGGTGATCTTGACCTGGTCAGCATTCCGATATCGAATTCCGAGTTTGCGAAGGACTTGCAAGTGTGTTTTGATTACGATAGCAGAAATTACTAGTGGGCAACATTGCATTCTGGACGAAAAGTGACGGATTGTGTGCATATAGTAAATCTGGTGGATTGTGCGTGGATTTAGTGACCTACTTCCCCATGAGAATCCCGACTGTTGTGTGCGACGCCGAAGGGAACGTAAATTGCGGGAGTGAAGTTGAACGCCGAAGTAATTGGCCAGTGGTTGGAATAGTTTTTTGGCGCAAAAGCCAGTGAAACAAGTGAGTGAAAAGATTGTGGGGTGATACAAGCCCCAACTGCATTCTTCCTGTCTGCCAAACCGTAACAGATTTGAATTTTAGTGGTTGTGCAAGTTTTTTTGCTAGATTTTTCGATTTGAGATTTCTACTTAGAATATTTCCACCGTGGATATTCTAACCTCGCCCCTCGGAGGGCTGTCACATGTAAGGATGGCTCTAGCCAGGTAAGAATCTTCGATATTTCGATAAAAACCCTGTAGTGTTAGATGCGGTATTCGTATCGAACTTCAAATTAACTTCAATAAGAATAATTCAGTCTCATTTGGATATCAACAAAATTTTGAAATTCGCAATGGTTGCGATTAGGATTAAATTATTTTTTTCTAAACTCGTCCTCGTTGAATCATTTTTCCGGTGCGACGAAAGTGCTGCATATTTTCAAAGTCAACATTTTTTCCCGTGAATAAAACAATTGTGAAGTCTTGTATATATGTATAAGCTGATGCGTCCTTCCAGCGCACTATTCCTTGGCGTCAAACAGTATTTAAGGTAGATGTGCTCAGTGTCGCCTCCCACAAACCGAAAGCAACAACGGTAGCATTGCATTTTTATGCTAGCGAATGTGTGAGTGCATCCTTCATCATGTAATTACTCAAGGACTCGAGACGCGATAGGTCGTGAAACGTGGAAATAAGTTCTTTGGAAAAGTTGTCTACCCTGAATCGACAAACGCGGAAATGAAGCAACAATGTTGATTTCTTGAGCGCACCTCGCGTTTCCTTGTGCAATCGGGGTCGGGCGCTGATTAAAGCAAAATCATGCCGTGTGCCATCTGATTGCGTGACCCCGCAGAAGCCTCAGTGAAAGAACAATTGCGAAATTCACCATCGAAAATCAATGATAGTGCAACGGTCTCGCAGTCTGCAACGCGAGTATGAGTAAAATTATGTGTATTAAATGAGTAAAATTATGTGTATTAACTTACCATCGTCATGAGTTATCGCGTCGCTACATATCGAACACAGCTCAGATCAAATTCGAAATGAGCTTGTGCACATAAGATACCAAAGTTAATATGTTTGCGTCTTAATCCTTTGACTGAAAAATCAGATCGCATTTGTGTTATTCTGATTTAGCACTAGGAAAACATTCGATGCGCACGGGAAAATAGTGCTACGTTTGATTTGTTGAATAGGAAAATGGTTGTAAAAATTGTGGAAAGAGCGATATAATTTTGAACACATAAAAGTTACAAATTATCAGGTCGTTCCAGTTATTTACTTGGTAAGATGGTTTTTAGAAGCATAATTGATCATCAGTACGTGCGTACGCATCCACCGTAGTAAGTAACAGGAAACTGCAAATTGCAATGCGCTTTTTTGATTACCTCAACAGTTGTTGGCTTCTGAGGTAGCCCTGTCGTACTGCATTCACAGAAATCGAAAATTTTCACTCCGAAGGAATCACAATTATATTTAAAATTCCATTATAAACCTTTAATAGTTTATTTGCCTACTGTGGCTAGTGCGCTTGAATTGTAAAGCCCTTTTTAGACATGAGTCCATGCGGTCTAGCGTGTTTTGCTTACACGAGTCAATTCGATTTTGTTTATATAGGCGGCTCTAAAGCGAAGGAGCTGGAGTATGCTGATTCATGTATTGGGTCTATAACTTAATTCGTGCGGTTTTTTTTTCAAAATAGGACGTTTATTTAAGAAAAAATTTGTACAATAGTATTATTCAAAGTATTGCCCATCTGAAGCTATGACCTTTTCCCATCTTTCTGGCAATTTGTGGATCATATCCCAAAAGAACTGCGCCGGCTTGGCAGCCAAGAATGAATCAAGCCAATTTTTGATATCCTGCTCTGATGTGAACCGTATTCCAGTGAGGGCGTTCTGCATCGATCGGAACAAATGGTAGTCAGAAGGGGCAAAGTCTGGGCTATAAGGCGGGTGGGGTAAAACTTCCCATCCACTGTTTTCCAAATAGTTCTTAACCGGAACAGCAACGTGGGGCCGAGCGTTGTCATGATGGAAAATTATTGCCTCGTGTCTGGTCGCGTATTCCGGGCGTTTTTCGGCTACTGCTCTCTTCAAACGGATTAATTGTGTTCGGTAGCGTGCTCCATTGATGGTTTCACCCGGTTTCAGCAGCTTATAATACAGCACACACTTCTGATCCCACCAAATACAGAGCATTACCTTCGCGCCATGGATATTCGGCTTTGCCGTTGATTTGGCTGCTTGACCGGATTTCACATAAGATTTTTTTCGCTTGGGGTTGTCGTAATGGATCCATTTTTCATCACCCGTAACAATCCGATGCAAAAATGACTTCCTTTTGTTGCGTTCCAGCAGCATTTCGGACATGCAAAACCGCCTTTCGACGTCTCTCGGCTTGAGTTCATGTGGAACCCAATTTCCTTGCTTTTGAATAAATGCAGCTGCTTTTAAACGTTTTGAATTGGCTGCTTGAGTGACACCCAAAGATTCTGCGAGCTCTTCTTGTGTTCGGCAACAATCTTTATCCAGTAATGCTTCCAGTTCTTCATCTTCAAACTTTTTTGGCTGCCCAGGACGTTCATCGTCTTCCAAGCTAAAATCACCACTTTTAAATTGTGTAAACCACTTTTGGCAGGTTCGCTCAGCTAGAGCATGTTCACCATAAACTTCCACCAAAATACGATGACTTTCGGCAGCACTTTTCTTCATATTAAAATAATGAAGAAGAATTCCCCGCAAAAACACTTTTCCAGGAACAAAGTTCGACATATTTGAGTGAAAAAAAATTATTGTTGTTGACACTTCAAATGAATGGCATACACTGACAAGACATACAATGACAGTAGCTTTCCAACGCAGGTTCGGAATATTGGAACGATAAAATATTATACAAGTTACGCCATCTCTTAGAAAACCGCACGAATTAAGTTATAGACCCAATACAATAGATTTTATAATTATTTCTTTCGCTCAGTGGCATGTGTGGATGATTCGTTGGTGATCATTTAAATATATGTTTTGTGGATGATTATTTTATTATATGATGATATGGATAATATTGTTTTTGCATCCTTACGTGCATGACTATTACGAAAAATTTAAATGCATATGAATATCTAGACACAAACATATATATGTAGGTATATAGGGTAAGTGCACTAGAAGTCGGCCATGCGTCAGAAGTCGGCCACTTTCTCTATACACTTTGAAAATAAGAAAACAAACGTCTAAAAAAAGGAAAAAAATACTCTAACGGATTGATAGAAACATAGTCTCGAAGTGGCGTAAAATCTAGCGCTGTGTGTTAAGTCCGATGAACGCAATTATTGATTCAGTTTGTGGAATCGTCAACTGCACTCAAAAACTTCGTGTGAATGTCATATTTTCTTAAGAAGTGATATACAAATTATCCTTAAATATTTACTGTTTTTGTGTGTGATCGGTGTTGAAAATCAACTAGTGTGTAAGTTGCTCACGCTAGAATCTTAACTTTATTGAAATAAATTGATTTAATACTGTTAAATTGAAAAATATGAGGAGGCCGGATACTGAATCATATATTTTACGATATGTTCAGTTGCCGGCCACGGTGGCCGAGTATTGAAACATCACGAAAAATGTTCTTTTGGTAATATTTCCAACGAAATGACGTCATATGTTGACTATAAAGGAGAATTATTAAAAAAATACAGTGTAGCTCAACAATATTCAGTATTCGGCCCCATATAAATCGTGAAAATTTACCTTGGCCGAAAACTGACGCAGGAAATTTTAGTAATCGGCCTAATCTAACGTTTTTCTATAGTTGTTCTTTATTTCCAAGGAAACGAATAACGAAACGGAGAAAGACGGGACTGGCCGTATATTACCAATTCTAGAATCTTACAGAATAGATAAAATTATAATGGAACTTAATGATATCCGCAATAGTAAGCTAAGCATACGTAAACCTGCAGCTAAATATTGCATCCCAAGAGCAACATTGCAAGATCATTTGCATGGAAGAATACCTGACGAGTGCGACAAAATAGGTCCAAGCTCTATATTATCTACTGAGGAGGAAAAAGCCACTACTGAATGGTGCATTAAGTTATCTAAATGTGGCTTTCCTCTAAAGCATGATAATTAATTGAACGCTGTTAAAATTTTTTTGAAAGATGACGCCAGGGTGAATCCGTTTAGAAATAGTCGTAAAGTAATCATTCATTAGAAGAAATCCTTCTTTGAGTTTAAGAGAAGCAGAAACACTACATAAAGGCAGAGCAGCGGTTACTTCGCAGTATATTAAGAAATGGTTCAACGAACTATAAAAGAATTTCTTCGATCAGTCAACCAAGAAGATTTGCTGCTCGATTCCAGGCGAATCATTAATGGCGACGAAACTAGCTTCTGCCTTTGTCCCAAAACTCGCAAAGTTATTGCTCCTAGGGGCTACAAAAACGTTTATCAAGTGGAAGCAGTTGAAGAAAAGGATACAATCACATCATTGTTAGCCTTTTCGGCTGATGGCAAAATACTACCACCCTTAGTAGTTTTTCCATACAAACGCCTTCCCAAAGACATTGTGGACAGCGTACCAAATGGTTGGATGCTTGGTAATACGGACTCTGGGTGGATGCGGAGCAAAACATTCTATGAATATGTGGAAAACTGTGTCAATAGCTGGCTGGTTGAACAACAAGTACCAAAGCCTGTTTTGTTGCTGGTTGATGGCCATAAATCCCATTTGTCTATGCAATTAAGTGAGTATTGTGATAAAGCAGCCATTTTGCTATATGCGCTGCCACCAAATACAACACATATTCTGCAGTCTGCCAATGTCAGTATATTCAAGCCTCTCAAGCAGGATTGGAAGAAGACAGTTCGCGGATGGAACATGAGTAATCTGGGAAAAACACTTACCAGAAAGGAATTTTGTCCATCATTAGAGAGCGTATTGACAAAATGTTTCCATTCAATTCTGAAGCAGTGAATTATTCAAAATGTGTGTAAAATGTATTGGAGGATGCAAATGAAGAGGCAACTGACAACAAATATCCTTCAAATTTATCTAATGAAAGATTTGTGATTGCTTCATCTGTAATCAAAGAAGTGTCAGAAGATCTTGCCACATAGGGAATCAATGTTGATATAGCTTTGAAGGTTTTAGAGGAGTCATCGAAATCTCAGAGCGAAGAGGACACTAATAAGTCAACAGTCAGTATGAATGTTTCGTCACTTCGTTGCCGAGTGTTATTCGATATTAACGACGATGGAAAGTTGCGAATAGCGAATAATGTACCAAACGAAGATGATGTAGACCCAATCAGTTACATAACAAATTCACCTGCGAGTGTCAATTTTAATAATGCTAAAGTCCTGATTCATCTAACAATATATTCAAACCTCTCACCGAAAACATGACCTGCTTAAGCTCAACTCCAAAGTCAAGTTGCAAAGATGATCAAAAATTGCGAACCAGGAGGCTGGTTTTTTCTAATTATGGTGCAGCCATAGAAAAAACGTATGTTGCAGAAGCTAATAAGGAAAATTTAACTGCAGAACCAGCGTCTGTTCAGTTAGAGATTCCCAGCACTTCTTCTGGACTCACATCACTATCAATTTAGTTCAAATTTTTGTTGTTACTCCTTTTAGGTACTTCAAATTGGTTCGAACCTACATCCAGATGATACTCTCTATCCACGAGCAGATCCTGTTCACTTTTATTTAGTAGATCGTACTCATCAGTTTCCCCACACCTCTCGAAACATTTATTTTTTCCGGAACCTTTAAAGAAGGCATTAAAGATTTAAAAAACCACTAAAGCACCAAGTGCGATATCGACTGAAGCTTGGAGAAATATATATAAGATAAAAGAAGAGAAAAAAATAGAAAAGATCAGACAATTAGAAAAAAGAAAAGAGGATCGTATCAAAAAAAGAAAATCGAAAGACGTACAGACACCTGAAAGGAAAAAGAAAAAAACGAACGTGAGAAAACAGAAGAAAACGATTAAGTGTCAGGAATGTGACAGCGTTCTAATAAGCGACACAGAAGTGGCTGACTTAAAAAATATGGGGTGCAACAACTGCCCTAGATGGTATCATCTAAAATGTTGTTGTCTATATCCTCTAAAATATGAGAAAGCATCTGATGAGACATTTTCTTGCAAGATATATGAGACCCAACAGGAAAAGAAGTGAAGGTTGTCTGTAACAACTTACGAAAAGTCGAAAAGTAGCATCATCCAAGCCAATATTAGAATTAAAAATACTTTGAAAGAAAGATGCTTGATTTATGTTAAATTAATTGTTTTTATTTACAATTTTCCATAATATATAATTTGATTGGAGAATAAATACAAAATGTCTCAAGTATAATATGTTTTATTTATGTTTCATGGATATTTCTTTGTAAAATAATGAAATATGCAACATGGCCGGACACTGATACAAAAGAGGCCGATAACTAAATTTCAGGGGCCGACTACTGATGCAAAAGCGTAGTTTTTATAGAATTAATTATGAAGAAAAAAGTTGATTCGTTACAAAGAATATTAAATATCAATTCCACGAGAAACAGCACAGGTTTACTTTTAGCTAAAAAATTTATTCCGTAACTATTTTCTCTGGGTAGTTATATTTAGCGAAAGTGGAAAAAATTCTCAAGTGGCCGAATACTAGTGCACTTACCCTATAGTCATATGGATAAATGTATACAATTTTCTGTTACCAATATATTTGTACGGAACATCATTATAAGCGTGTAAAATCTATCCACTTATCGCCTTAGCCCCGCCTTCGCAAAACTGGATTTGAGTTGACTTG
This sequence comes from Nemotelus nigrinus, assembly GCA_947369275.1. Lineage (NCBI taxonomy): Eukaryota > Metazoa > Arthropoda > Insecta > Diptera > Stratiomyidae > Nemotelus > Nemotelus nigrinus. Next base: position 78,726,256 of record OX376374.1, read on the forward strand.
ACTCGTGAAATCTAAAAACGCGTGGACGCATGGACTCCTGTCTAAAAAGGGCTTTAGGCTATGCCCTCGATTGAAAAGAAACAGGAAATGTTTGAAGACTGAAATTCGGATACAGATTAGGTTTTGATTATCAGATTAGGCACTCGTTGATGGCGGCACACGACGTAAGCTCAACATCATCGAGCCGCTTATTTATTTTTGTTATAACTTCTCAACAGAAATTTTTGATTGATACCGGGACCGACCTTTGCGTTTTCCCTTATACTGACTTGCCTCAACCACAAAAGAAATTAGAATATGAGCTATCAGCTGCTAATGGCACACCAATTGCAACCTTTGGCACAATTAATTTAACTCTAAACCTCGGATTAAGGCGTTCTTTTAGCTGGCGATTCGTCATTGCTAATGTATCCAAAGCAATCATTGTTGCCGATTTTTTAGTACATTACGGACTTTTAGTGGACGTGAAAAATCAACGATTAGTTGACTCCATGACCTCACTCTCTTCTCAAAGAGAAACTACTGCGATAAATCTTCCTTATATTAAAACCGTCAACGTATCATCGCCCTTCCATGATATTCTTTCTCAATATCCGGCTATCACGCGTCCTGATGGCTTGGCAAATTGTTCCTTCAAGCATTCGATAAGGCATTTTATTATAACCACGCCTCGACCGTCTGTCGCCCAAAAATCTCGCAGGGTTGCTCCAGACAAGTTTCGAATTGCAAAAAGAGAATTGGAAGCCATGCTTCAGTTAGGAATAGCTCGCCCGTCGCAAAGCTCTTGGTCATTCTTCTCCACTCCATTTGGTGTCCCAAAAAGGGAATGGGGGGAGACCATGCCAGAACATGTCCGAACCGCTATCCGATCCGACATTTGCAGGATTATGCCCATTCGCTGCAAGGCAAAACAAAATTTTCAACGATTGATCTTGTTCGCGCGTTCAATCAAATACCAGTCGCTAAGGAGGACGTCCCAAAAACAGCCATCACCACCCCATTCGGCTTATTTGAATTTCGCTATATGACGTTTGGTCACCGCAATGCGGCCCAAACTTTTCAAAAATTTATTGATGAAGTTCTGCAGGGTCTGGAATTTTGCTTTGCATATATTGATGATATATTGATTGCTTCGACATCAAAGGAAGAAAAGTCATTTGGAAATTTTGTTCGAACGCCTAAACAAATATGGAGTTGCAATCAAACCTTCTAAATGCGTAATTTAAGTGCCTAGACAGACAGGCACTTAAATTACTAATTTACTAATGATCATTGATACCTAAATTAGTTAATTAAAAGTAGCTGACACACAGCCCTTGCGTTAATGATGAATACTGTCACTGACTGTCGCTCAAAGAAACTATTTTTTGAAAAATGGAGGAGAAATTGAAGGTGTTTTAAATGTATGTTGCCTCTCTTATGTGCTAATTAATAAAGTTGGAATACAAACCGCACAAGAACTACATTAAAATTCTGTAAATATTTTGATTTTTTTTTTGTATAGTGCTTCCCAGACAAATAGTTTGTTGGTATAAGGAACAGCAAACAGGTTTTTTCTCGTACCATCGCACGCGGTGTTCCCAAGCGGTCTCCCATCTAAGTACTAACCGTGCAAAACACTACTTAACTTCGGTGATCTGACGAGCACCAGTTAATCGAGTGTGGTATGGCCGTGTTTAATCTGATATTTCAAAAAAGTTGCCTTATTATTTTTCAATGGGAAAAGCGACTTTTTACAAAAGAAATTTGTATTATACCGGGCAACTCTACTTCATTAAGAATAAAGCATAGTACTGAGTTCGATTTCACGTGAAATTTTCATACAAAATTTCACGTGAAATCTGTTTCGGCGAAAATTTAGCTTACAAATAAGCAAGTTTGGTACTGTGTTCTTAGCATGAAAAGTTGCTTTCGCTTCGAAAACATAGATGGCACTAAAACATGTTGTCAATCATTTCACGCAAATTTAGTTTGTGCAGTTCATTCTTTCGAGCTAAAAAGTGCATTTAGTGTTTGAATTTGAAAATTGAGCAGTGCAAATGACTTTCCAATAAGAAAATCGATCGAAAATTGAAATTCTTGACATTTTATCCGTCAAGAATGAGCAGTGTCTCTTCTTTTCTCTGTTGTCAAAATTTTCGCTCGAAAGAATGGTCAGATAATGGGGAAATGTCAAAATTTCACGTGAACTCGAACTCAGTACCAGCCTTAAATTACGAAAGTTTGATGATCATTAGCGATTTGCTTAGTGATTGATAATTTGGTCATTTACTGATTAGTCCAAATTAGCATATGACACACGGCACTTAAATGATCATTTACGACAAATTATCATTTAAGCTGCGCTGTCTATCTAGGCTCTAAGGCAGCAGAAGAACAATCTCTTCTCAATGAATTTTTACGAGGTAATGTCAAAGGATCGACAACCATCAATTAGTCACCTGAAGCGATAAAAGCATTCGAAGCTTGCAAAAATAGCCTTGCCCAAGCAACATTACTCGCACACCCTCAGGCAGAAGCACCTCTAGCGATTTTCATGGATGCCTCCAGCTTTGCAGTGGCTCCAGCAACAGATTGAAGGGCACTGGCAGCCTCTAGAATTCTTTTCGAAGAAGCTTTCTCCGGTAGAAATTAACTATGCAACTTACGACCGCGAACTGCTTGCAGCTTATTTAGCAGTTAAACACTTCAGGTACATTGTGGAGGGAAGACGATTCACCATTTTTACAGATCATAAGCCACTTATCTTCGCTTTCTGTAAAAAAATAAACAATGCTCGCCTGGACAATTTCGTAATCTGGATTATATAGGGCAGTTTACCACAGACATTCAGCATATATCAGGCGCCCAGAACACAGTAGCCGATGCTCTGTCCCGAGTTGAAGTGGTAAATTCTGAATCAACACTTGGTTATGCAGCATTGGCAACCGCGCAAGATAATGACCCAGAATTGCAGAAATGTATTCAGGAATCATCACAAATTCCGGGCACTCAAGCAATGTTATTTTGTGATGTCTCCACCAGAAATGCACGTCTATTCATCACCAGAGGATTTCGTAAAGCAGCTTTTGATACTGTTCATTGTCTGTCGCATCCAGGAGCAAACGTCACCATTAAACTTGCGGCACAAAGATACGTCTGGCCATCCATGAAAGCTGATTGCAGAAAATGGAGCCGTGGCTGTGGTCAATGCCAGCGATCAAAGGTACCACGACATGCGGCTGGATGTTTTGAATTGCCGTCATGACGTTTAATAGCCCTGTGAAATCCGACATAAAAAAGGCGAAACTTCGGAAAAATTAGGGGAAAGCTGAATTTTGGTGTGAACCTTGGTACTGGCGTGTTGAACAAAATGTCAAAAGTCCCCATGGATCCGAGTGCTGCGTCACTTTTTATACGGGGTCAAAGGTCACCAAAAGTGACCTTTCCTAAATATCTCAGTAACGGTTACGTCTTCAGCAAAACAATGTATGACGAATTTGTAGCTTAGCAAAATTCCAACAAAAAAGATTGAAAAGAAAAAGATTATATAGCTTTTTCCTGTAACCATAACCGTTTTTGAGATATATTGATCTAAACATTTGTTACTAACAGCACCCTCATTCTCATAGGCATGTTAATATTATCCGATTTTGATTACGACTTGGCATGTTTGTGAGTTTGTTTTTCTATGTTTAAGAGGCGCATAAAAAAGACATGTACACAAACTTATCTACCAGACTCCAGGGTAGGTGGAAAATTGCGCTCCGAAAAGTTCCCCCACCCCCCGTCCCCCTTTGCCATAAATCTTGTAGGGACACCTGTTCGCTACTCTCTTCTCCGAAAAAAAAACTGTATTGCGGCATCAATTATGGGATATTCCACGAAAGAGCAGGACAAAATAACCAAATTGCAGATGGAAATAGGTTTTGTAACATATCATGGGCCTATGAGCATGAAAAAGCACGATAATATCATGGCATAATTCTGTAAACGCTCATTACTGACATTATAGGAGCTCAATCCGATGCAGATTATCCCCGAATAATCAGTTTTTTTACCAATTCTGTTATGGCTGCATAACGCCAAAGGGATATGACACGTCTCGAAACCAATTTGCACCTGAAATTACGTGACCTTGCCCTGATCTTTCATGGAATAAGACGGTATAGAAAAAAAAACTGAAAAACCGGGTATTTTGGGGTGGTTCGTTTGCGGGGGTGGGTAGGGTGGTGGAAGGATGTGGATGTAGGGCTGGTTGTGTCATGTCAAGAATAGGCAATTAATAGGATAAAAAGTGATCCTACCTTGTTTAACAGTGGGCAAAGAGTAGGCAACGAGCTCATTTCTGAAGATTTGGGATGGATGCTCAGTGATACCGTTTTATGGCAAAGGGGGGGGGGGGGGGACTTTTCGGAGCACACTTTTCCACCTACCCTGGAGTCTGGTAGATAAGTTTATTTATATGTTTTTACTATGCGCCTCTCAAATATAGAAAAACAAACTCACAAACATGCCAAGTCGTAATCAAAATCGGATAATATTAACATGCCGTGAGAAAGAGGATGCTGTTAGTAACAAATGTTTAGATCAATATATCTCAAAAACGGTTATGGTTACAGGAAAAAGCTATATAATCTTTTTTGTTGGAATTTTGCTAAGCTACAAATTCGTCATACATTGTTTTTCTGAACACGTAACCGTTACTGAGATATTTAGGAAAGGTCACTTTTGGTGACCTTTGACCTTTTATAAAATGCGACGCAGCACTCGGATCGATGGGGACTTTTGATATTTTGTTCAACATGCCAGTACCAAAGTTCACACCAAAATTCAGCTTTCCCCTAATTTTTCCGAAGCACCATGTTAGATTTCCCCGGACTATAATATATATGAAGCAAACTATACGAGCGCGATTTTAGCTGCGTGTTAAATCCATACATTTTCAAAAGCTCGGCGGAAAAACGTGGCGATTGCTCCGCTCGTCTATTTTTGCCCTTAGGTAGTAGAAATGGAGTGGACATGTCCATAAGAATTACATTGAAGGGGATGGTAGTAATTTTTTAGCTACTCATTGTCAAATCGGGTCAAATCCAAGTAGTTCCCCTCCATGACAATGAGTGCTAGGCATTTTTAATATGCTTTGTGCGCGAGAGGATTGAAGGGGCTAATGGTGGAAAGTTATACCGTCCGTGTCCAGGGGCTGCTTGTTCTGACCGCCATGAAGTAAAAACGTATATTGAGTAATTTTACAGTCTGTAGTGTAAATGTGAATCTATTATTGTGTGTTGAATAAAGTAAATAGAAAATATCAAACAGTTGTGATTAAATAATATAGTACAGCTATAAGCTTTTCTTTTTTCTATCAGCACATTCTATAGTTCAGCACATGAATTACCTATGCAGAACAGACTTCTGTCCCAGTGAATTCACTGGGACAGGAGTGTTGTTATTTCCAATGCGTCTCCTCTGTTCTGTACTGAATAGAGGAGCAAAAAAACGCACCTAATATAATTGCTTCTGAAGACTTCAAGCTCTTTTTCCTGATTCGCCTTTCACTATATTAAATGATGATCTACAGTAGCATTCCTCGATCTACAGTAGCATTTGGTGTCGGAAGTGAAAGATGAGCAATTGCTGAATTTGGAATGTGTTTAATGTGGATTTAGATCTTGTGTAAACTGGAATTCAAAAAATTGCACAGTCATGGTTTTGATGTTGAGGGTAGTTCCAGTTTTGCCTGAGAAGGACGATCGATTCTTCCATCGTTAAGCCAAACAGGCAAGAGCTTTTAAAATAGGCTGTAAGTTCCGTTTCGTCTGTTTCTACATCCTTAAATTTGTCAGTTTACTTACACACCTTGTTGGGAACTTACTATAGTCTAACTTTCTATTTGATAGAGGCAATGAAATATTGTTTTTACAGCCTACACAATACAGGTTCTGGTTGGAATACCCCAGTATCCAGCCATACTATCCACGCATAAATGTCATACCGCCACTTCCATATAAATTTAAAAAAGAAGAAAATGAAAAGTAAAATTATTACTGAGAAAACCGCCGCTCATACTCTCATAAATGTTCTGAATCTACAGAAATAAATTCAAAATAAGTAGTGAAATGTGTCAGTAATATAGTCGACACTGGACGCTGGCTACAATTCAGCTCTTGGAGCCAGAAAACAAATTCAGACTACTATTTACTATTGCTTTGGCGAGCCTGTCGCCGCTATGCAAAAATAGTACAGTCTAAATTTTTCTCTTTAAACGACTATGCTGTGACCTGGCTTTGGCGAGCCTGTCGCCGCTACGCCGAGTCAAGAGAGTCTTAGATTTGTTTTGAAAAGAAGAAAGAAAAACTATTCCTTTTCAAATCTGGTCGCCGCTTTGTCTTTTGGCTTACCAGCAAAGAATGTTCCTTTATTGATTCCAATCCTGAGCTTTTATAGCAATAGTATTACAGTTAAGTTTTTCAAAAAAATCTGCGCGAATCAAAAATAATTACCTAGTTCCAGGTATTTACCACCGCGTGCAATTAGGGCGCTCTAGTCGCCATCTATGTGATATTTGACATTTCGACCAGTGTCGAAACGTCAAGTGTCAAGTGTACACAACACCCTCTCTCTTTGGGAAAAAAAAATTTTCTTTTGCGAAAAAGAAAATTTTTTGAATTTTAATTTTTTGATTCGCACATTACAATTTCATATAGTTTTGAGGTTTTTATTAATTTTGTTCTGACTTAATTCTATTCAATTCATTTTTCGTTAATCGAAATTTTATATACATTACAATTTCATATGACTTGATGCTATTCTTAATTTTGTTTTGACTCAATTCTATTTAATTCGTGATTTCATATATATATGTTTCTTTTCTTGATGTTTTCTTTCGTTTAATTTTAACTTATGGTGTACATATTGTTTGACTCTATTTTTTTTTTTTTGTTGTTTGTGGAAATATCTATTTGTAAGTTTATAGTTTATTACATTATGATTCTTGTCTGTGGCTTGTATAATTTTAACAAATTATTGTGATATCTTTTACATTTGTTGTTTATTAAGATATCTGAATTTACGCCATCTCTGAATTTAATTTCGTATGGTCCGTGGTGTTTTTTTTTTTTTTTTTTTTTGTTGCAAATGTTTCTAACCAAAACTTTTTTTCTTTTTTTTTGAATTCAATGAGTTCATTTTACAATCTAATTTGATTTTCTTCCTATCTATTACTTTTTGAATTCTATCACGGACTGAACTGATACTGTTTATTAGTCTAATTTGTAGTTCGTTGGTATAATTAAATTTTATTAAACTTTCAATTATTCTTTGTGGAGTTTTGTGTATAACTATCTTCAGGGGTTCCCTATTCTGTATTTGTATGACATGTCGCATTTGATTGGACATACTAGTATTTATCAATTTCTTCATATTCAATATATTGGGCATTTTATATCTTTTGCTTCTGCACTTTTTTCCTATTTTCTTCTCATCTGTTTTTGATGTCAGCTTCTCCAATACCAAAACTAATTTTGATGGATTATCACTGCATCTCACTGTAATTTTATTATTTTCTATTAATGCCCTTGAAAGATTCTTTATGTTAAATTTTGATTTCATCAAATTTTGTATATCAGCGGTCGAATCGCTGTTGCAAAGAAAAGCTTCCTTATGCTTCATATTGTATTTAATCTTTATCGTAGAATTGCTGTTATATAAATCAGCTTTCTTATGTTTTGTATTGTGGGTTGGTTTATGTGCTTTTTCGGATTTGCTTTTATTTTTGTCTTGCTCTGTAGTTTTTTGGTTTTTGATTATTTTTCTTGTACGTGTTAATACTTTTTTATCATTGGTATCATTTTTCTGTGTTGGTTTAATATTTGTTAATGCTTCTGAACTTATATGGTTCCTGCCAATACTTTGCATTATTTCTTCATCATTGAATATTTCGTTTGTTGGACCTTCGACTTTAATCGATCGGTATTCATTCAATAATTCAGTTTCTGTTTTAATATTATCGATCAATTCATCTTTTTTATTTGTGTTTGATACTTCGATGTGTTTTACACTCTGTTCTAAGATTATTGAGTATTGGGAAGCCAAATAACAAGCGGCACCCAAGTTTGAGAAAGGAGTTGTTTTCCTTTTTTCAAAGTTATTAGCGAATTGCTTAATCTTTAAAGACTTAGCATAAGCGGCGACAAGTTCGCCAAAGCGAAGTTATTGTCGGTTCGGCTCTTAGAAAAAAAAACTTCTGTTAAATTTGCATAAGCGGCGACAGGCTCGCCAAAGCAGATAAGTACAGGATTTCTAAAGCGAACCGACGTGTAGGCAAACAAGCAAAGTTACTGCTACATTTCTGTTGTAACTTTTATTTATGTACATAACATTTTTGGTCGCATTGTAGCTCGACTCTAAGTCCATTGCGATTTGAATCGCTTCTATAAGTGTTTTCGGTTGTGCCGCAAAAATTGTGGGCTTAAGTGACTCGTCTAAACCGTTTTTGAAAATAGTAAGCGCATACGAATCGTTAGATTTCTGTATCGCTACTTTCTCTGCTGCAGATGGACTCTGTTCTAAGTTATAAATTTGAATTTCGCTCAATTCGCTAATGAGCTGCAATATTTTCTCACTGTATTTTTCAACTGTTCCAGTTTGATATAAATGGGCTAATTGTGTATGGATTTGTTGTGGGCTTTTTCTACTCTTGAATCTACCTCTTAACATTTTTTCTAATTCTTCATAGCTGCTTATTTTTGTACTCAAAAGTTGAGTCTTTACGCTAGACCCTAATTTGACATTTTTCGTAAAATTTAGTAAATCCTGTTTCCCGTCTTTATTGAGGTTTTCGTTGATCAATCCTAATATGGTTAAAAACGAATCTAATTGTTTTGCACTACCATTGAAAACTGGTATGCATTCTAATGCAAGCTCAACATTAAAATTACTCATCTTGTCGACTGTTAAATTTTCAAAAACGCTTTCAGTGAAATTTTTCAAGAACTACTTTACTGGTACTTTTTTTAGAAAAAAAATCTATTTTACTTCCATTTGTACTTGTTTGTCATACCACGAACCATGTACATTTTTTTTTTGTGATTCCACAATATTTGATTTACTGCAAATCATTCGGATTATTTTGAATTTACTTTTCTTTAATTATGTTTAATTAATCGAACCATTTTGAATTCTTTTTGACTATTGTTACTAGATCCATTCCATTTAGAAAAAATTATCATAGGCCATATAACATTTTTCTAATAATAATATTTATTCAAATTAAAATTTGAATTCTTAGCTCCACTACTAGATCATAGGTGTCGTTTGTGACGCCAAATGCAATAAAGTGCAAATGTCAAAATAGACAGATATTTACAAGTTGTTTTGCTATTCTCTTACTTTCATTACTATTTTCTATTGTTGAGTGGACTGTTCTTTCTTGAAGTAGAAAAATTGTTTGTTTGTTTTTTTTTTGTTATTAAAGTGTAATTCATTAATTTTGTAATGTACAATGTTTTGGTTCATTTAAATTATTAATAAATTCATTTAAACATTTTGTTTTTCTTTTAAAATTAATGGTTTTTCTTCATTAGTGTTTTTAATTCTTTTATCCGTTGTACATACGATGTTGTAGCTCCCATAGTGGGGGATTCGTTTCAATGATGAAATTTCTCTACTTAAACGATCTTGTCTGCCGGTGCGTGTTTTCCGTATCGTATTCGATATTGGTTCCTGGTCGTCTATTGGTCTATTGTTGTCGGATGAGTCGCTGGTTGTGTTTCATGATGTTGTATTTCGTTTGTGAATTCTCCGATCTGCTGTCTGCCGGTGGGTGTTTTTCGTATCGTATTCGTAATTATTCCTACTTTCAATATTATTTCCATCGTGATATTGCTTAATTTGAAGGTTTTGAAATCTGCGTCACTCAAAAATTCCAAAAGAATATTCAAATGTTGTCATTGTCGAATTGTTGTTGAGTTGATGCGCTCGAAAAGTGCAGGATTCTGATTCACAGGAATGTAGGCTGCAGAATCGTCTTTTCAATAATTTGCAAACATCCAATTGCAAAATTTTGTCGCGCTTCAATTCAGCAGGCGCTCGAAAAATGCAGGACTGTGACTCACAGGGTCGTAAGCGACTTGATCTTGATTCTCAGGATCGTACGTTTGAGGATCGCCATGAAATGTGTCAGTAATATAGTCGACACTGGACGCTGGCTACAATTCAGCTCTTGGAGCCAGAAAACAAATTCAGACTACTATTTACTATTGCTTTGGCGAGCCTGTCGCCGCTATGCAAAAATAGTACAGTCTAAATTTTTCTCTTTAAACGACTATGCTGTGACCTGGCTTTGGCGAGCCTGTCGCCGCTACGCCGAGTCAAGAGAGTCTTAGATTTGTTTTGAAAAGAAGAAAGAAAAACTATTCCTTTTCAAATCTGGTCGCCGCTTTGTCTTTTGGCTTACCAGCAAAGAATGTTCCTTTATTGATTCCAATCCTGAGCTTTTATAGCAATAGTATTACAGTTAAGTTTTTCAAAAAAATCTGCGCGAATCAAAAATAATTACCTAGTTCCAGGTATTTACCACCGCGTGCAATTAGGGCGCTCTAGTCGCCATCTATGTGATATTTGACATTTCGACCAGTGTCGAAACGTCAAGTGTCAAGTGTACACAACAGTAGGTATGTGCATATTAATCATGAATATCGATTGTGTGATAGATTATATATTCTTTATAAGAAGGTGGCACTTTGGGAATTTAGCGATCTTTTGTCGAACATCTAAATCAAACGTATTTTCGCGAAGAGTAAAATTAAATTTTAATAAAATATTTACAAAAAAAAATAATTACATAAGAATTGTGATTAGTTGGGTTAGAATCTCCCAATATACCCCAAAATCTATGACCATATTTTGTTTCTCCGATTTTCACCCCCAAACACTAAAAAAAATACCCTATTTCAGGGGAAAAACGTTGTTGCAATATACATTTTACTTACAAATTCAAGCAGTCAAGTATGTCCGAAAAAAAATGTTACCTAACACTTTTCAATTCAAACTGTAAGCGAAACTCTTGCATAGTTACGCCCTAAAATGTGTACACTCCTCGTCCACGCAACAGAAGGGTTAACGAATGCAATTCGAAAGGTATACCAGAACAACGCTGCCCTACTAAGCATAAACGTTCTATCTGCATTTTTCTCATTTTGGAGTTAACACCGGATTCGAAAACTACATACTCTATTACATCATTCTGCAAAATTTGAAAAACCTATCTTTTTTGGAAGTATGTTAAAATCAATATTAAAAAATGCACTCTCCATATACGTATCTCCAGTACAAACCAAAACACAAATCATTGAATATCTCCAAAGTACTAAAATGTAGATAGAATGTTTCTGATTAGTAGGGCCGAACGGCTCTACAATTGGAAAAAAATCCCATTTGAAGCAAAAGCACCCAGGAAGACAAAGCTCGAATCGAAGAAACTGATAAAAAGCCGAAATGAAGTCGAAAATTGGGTAACCTCGTTACGGAAGGTCGTCGTGTGTATCGAAGCGAAGTGGCGAAAGTTGGTGTCGAGATTCGAGACCACATTGGAGCTGCTCGAGGCTTGATGATCTCCAAATGTAACCTCGGTCTGTTTCGGCAATAAAAGGGCTACGTACACTCGTGCATTTATGTTACGCGGTCACACTACAGCAGCGATGACATGTCTTCGGATTGTATGTCTCTCCGCTGCTCCACATCCAACCGTCATTGCGTACGTTTGTAGGAAATCTCAAAATAATTCGGATTGTAGATTATTCCAATTCGGCACCGAGGTACATCTATGTCTTCGGCCTGTACTACATATGAATTCACTATGACGAAATAGGTAAACATACTCATATTTAGCATTGGGGTTTGTCATGATCAGACTATACCCGAAGTGTAATACGACAAATGATTGGTGTACGAGGAAATATCAAGAAGACAGAAACCAAAAGAATTATTAAACATTAGCTGAAGTCTCCGAATAAATCTACATGCCTCTTGCTAAGCCATCAAAATTGATATAATCCGGTGTTGGTAGCCGCTGTTAACGCACACATTGTATGTCTACATGGTCTTGCCTCGTTTTAGTTTGCTATGAGCTTACTCGCTCCACACACGACAAAATCGTGTTCCCATGGAATTAACATTGTTCGGAACGATGCAGCAGCGCTAAGCTATGACGATGTTCTTGTCTTGCGTACGCTTCGCTTAACACTTTCCATTTCCACTTGTTTCGGCAACATATGAACGAACAGAGCTTCTTGTTATTTATGCTGTATGTTGTTTGGTGTGACTGTTCATGTTGCTACGGCAAAGGGACCTACTTTCTGAACAGGAAAATGTGTCATCATGCACAGTGACACGGAAAACTAATGGGATCGAATAATTTCAATCGACAGTGAAGATAAGAAAAAACTTATTTAATTAGTTAACGATTTTGAATTCACTTGCTATATTCGACGATGGAATGATAGGTGAGCAGTGGTGAAAAGCGTTTACTGCTGTATCTTAGGTCACCTGCTTTGGCACGCATTAAGGGATCTATACAGTGTGGGAAGTAAGTACATGACCATTTTAATAAGAAAAACAGTGCCCTGAAATGTTTAGATAAATAAGTTTATTTCTTACACTATTCAATGTTTTTTTTTTATTGTATCTTCGAAAATGTATTGTTCTTACAAATCACGTAATTCAGTAACAAAAAAAAACCTAATACTACTCTCTGTAAATTAAGGTACGAAGTAAAATTTTTTTGTAGAAACATCCACAAAATAGCTGTTATTACAGTGATAAAAAAAAGAAGAAAATCATAAATGGAAGAATTTCTACTTATATTGCTATTCGTAAAGATTACCAATAGTGTTTTTAAACATCCATTGTTTCACAGAAGAGTCGCACATCTGTCTGGCATAGAGTCGGCCAACCACTGACCAAGTTCCAGAAGGATTACGTTCTATATTTGTCGCATGACGGTGCATAGTTTCATCGTTTTTTTGGGGCCTTTTACATGAGCAGTTCGTTCTTCTTACATTTAATTACGGAAATTGTGCTGGTCAACAATTTACCTTCACCTTATGTTCTTAAAACCATGATTTGGTTTATGCATCTGAAGTCATCATCCTGCTGGTATACCCATTTTAGAAGCATTTCATGCTCTGCAAATGTCATTATAGCCTCCGCAATTATTTTGACATATTAATATGAATCCTAATTGGCTTTTACTCGATAAATTAATTCTACGCCATAATGCGAAAAACAAGCCAAAACCATCAATTTTTCTCCACCATCTTTAACACTTCCTAATAGTGTGCGCTGTGGTTGGGGACCACCTTGCATACTGCCGAATTGCCACTTGGGGGTAGACCTGAGAGAAATTTTCTGGGCATGCCTTTCCTTGGGGTATGTTTCGTCACCTTGGCGAGAGGTTAAGGTAATTTTTATACCTAAACCGGGGAGAGATGACTATTCCGATCCAAGGAACTTTAGACCGATCAGCTTAACTTCGTTTATGTTGGAATGCCTAGAGAGACTTGTCGAACGACACATACGTACTACGGCGCTTAGGTTTAATCCTTTGAATGATGAGCAACATGCTTACCAGCGAGGAAAATCATGTTAGTCGGCCCTACATTCTTTGGTGGCCAGAGTTGAGGGAGCGATCTCTAATGGTGAATATGCGTTGGGGGTATTTGTGGACATTGAAGGGGCCTTTGATTGCGCGCCCTTCGTGGAACTATGTGATGCTGCGAAAGGTCATGGCGTGGATGATGTCTTAGTTAGGTGGATTCATGCCATGCTGACGCAGAGATGGTTGCTGGCGGAAGCTGGATCCGACTGCTACTTAAGAACAGAGGCGACAAATGGATACCCTCAAGGGGGCGTCCTATCACCGCTCCTGTGGAGTATGCTAGTCGACTCCCTGCTGAACGAACTGCAACAAGAAAAGCTGCACACACAGGCTTATGCTGATGACGTGGCAGCACTGGCTGTCGGTAAAGATCTGAATGTGGTATGTAGAAATACACAGCGTGCATTGGATCTGATTGGCAGCTGGTGTTCGAGGCACGGCCTAACAGTGAATCCTGGTAAGACGAAACTTGTTTTGTTTACCAGGAAAAGAAAACTGGGAGGACTAGTGCTTCCAAACATGAAGGGTGTAACACTTCAAATTTCAGATGAAGTCAAATATCTTGGAGTAATCTTGGACAAAAAACTTCTCTGGAAGAAACATGTGGAAGTGAAACTTACTCGTGCTTTAAAAGCTTTCGGGCAGTGCAAGAGAGCTTTTGCTACCACATGGGGTCTAAAGCCTCGTGTAGTGATGTGGATCTACACAGGAATAATTAGGCCGATGCTCACGTACGCATCGGTGGTGTGGTGGACTATCGTGAGGCTATTGTATGCTCGGAAAAATTTAGCCACGCTGCAAAGGACGGTGTGCCTGGGTATCTGTGGTGTCATGAGCACTACTCCAAGTGCGGCCCTTGATGCGCTTCTCAATCTGCCTCCTCTCGACATTCAAGTTCAGAGTGTGGCGATGAGCTCTGCCCATAGACTAGCTCAGCTTGGCTTATGGGTAGGTGAAGACGATGTAGGGCACTGCTCTATTAGGGGTTCGATGTGTGAGATCTCTCCGATTCTCACTATGCCTTCGGACGCTCTGGTGCCCTTCCTCGACTTCAGAAGAAGGTACGAAGTAATCATCTTAAGCAGAAGTAACTGGGACGATCCAGATCTGTGTACGAGGAGATATTCTGAGGTCTTCTTCACGGACGGCTCGAGGTCAGATAGTAGATCTGGAGCTGGTGTCTATCTACATTAATCGAATGGCAGGTGGGCTTTCTCTCTTGGAGAGCACATTTCGGTTTTTCAAGCAGAAATGTTTGCTATCCTGAGAGCTGCCTGTTGGGCAATTGAAGAAAGATGGAGGGGAAAGAGCATTGCTATTTGCAGTGACCGTCAAGCTGCACTGATGGCGCTGCGTAGACCCCTGACAAACTCGAAAATTGTCCAAGAGTGCAGAGCACGATTGAACTCTGTCGCCAGATTCAATAGGGTGCATCTTCTCTGGGTACCGGGGCACTGTGGTGTTGAGGGGAATGAAATTGCTGACGTCATTGCGGAGCAAGGTTCGGGACTTCCACTACGGGGCCCTGAACCCGCCTTGGGTGTGCCGACCGCATCTGCACGTGCCATTCTTCGAAAGTGGGTAGATGATGCTCACAAAGATAGATGGACGACTGCTGGTGTGGCCAGGCAAACGAAGGTCTTCCTTTCAGAACCCAACTATGTGACTGCGGGATTCTTGCTCAATAAGAGCAGGAAAGTTTGCAGGGCCATGGTAGGTATTCTGACTGGACACAACTGCCTAGGAGGACATATGTACCGAATAGGTGTTGTACAGGATGACCTCTGTTCATCCTGTCTAGAAGAGGCTGACTCTGCGGAGCGTTTGCTCTGTGAATGCCCAGCGTTTGCGCGTCTCAGATATCAATGCTTTGGCTGGGATGTTGCACGCATGCCGACGATAGCCTCTTTTCCCCTATCAGTGATCCTAGACTTTATCAAGAAGTCTGGGAAACTGTGGTAGGCAGGGGGCAATGAGTACAATGGGTCCTTTGGCCTGAGGGCTGAAAGGTGCCAATGCGCCTCTCCCCCAACTCACACACACACACACACTGCCGAATAAAAGAACAAGCTCCTTCGCAAGTTTTAACTTTCTGTGTATTGAAGAAAAATGGTAGCCGTCAATTCGGCTTCTAGGAAATACCTTCTAAGAGTGACCGACCTTATTTCGAGCTGAAGATTATCTATTACTCTTCTGAAACTAACCATTGGGTTCTTCTTAACAAGGTTACTATTTTTCGGATGGTTCTTTCGTCTGTTGTTCGCCTTGTTCCATTTCAAGACGTTGCTAACCATTTTAGCAAACATCTAATGATTTTTTCGTGCTGACAGGTAAGTTTTTCCTACTTTGGAATCTTTCTTGTGAAATTGCTTTGCTCATCTGTACAATGTTTAGAACGACGCATCAGTGCAATTTGGATTACAATATACCAGGTGGTGTAACAGTTTCTGGTCTTATTATTTCTTGTATAAAATTTTGATAAAAAAGATTGCTGTAGTATTATAATTTTATTATATAATGAAATAATATATAATTAGTATGAAGTATGTCCTACTTCGTTTTCTATAAAGTCTAAAGTCCGCTTTCTGACACTTTCACATAAATTTCTTTGATACTCTACCGAAATCGCGTCGAATTAGCTCCTTTTCGTCTGGGATCTCTAAACATATTCTACTTTAATCTGGACCACACATTTTCAATAGGATTTAAATCAGAGGAATTACCAGGTCAGTCAATGCACACAGTAGAAAAGTGCCTTTATATTGCCTCATAAATTTTCAAAGCTGTATGCGCCTTGGCTCCATCTTGCATCAAAATCACTTCCTTTCTGTCCATAAATTGATGGTGATTATGAAGGCATTGTGAAAAATATCTTCCCTATTTTCCCTGTAACATTCTCCATTAACAGGCACTCCTTGCTCAACAAAAGTTGGCCTTTTCAGCGACTGCTCACTCCACCAGCTACCATGATTTTTATGGTGAATTTTGAAATTATATACTGAAAAAAAACTTCAGTTCGATTCGTTAACGATATTCAAAGTTTCTCCGATTTTGACAAAAAATCGTTCAAATCAAGGTCTATAGGTAAATTTTGTGCTTTCATTTCAACTACGGAAATTAGAATAAATAAATTTTATTGTTTTTAAAGTGAACAAATTTTTTCCAGCTTGTAAAAAGTAATTTAATTTAAAAGCAATCTTTTCCTTTTTAAGCTAGATATATTTTCAATTTCTTGACAGATATCAATATTTCGAGGGTAATCTTCAGTGTCCATCGGTCTAATCTTAATGTTACTTAGGTATATTATTTATAATGCTTACTTTCAAAGTAATGACTAATACTATTTACCAATTAATCATCTATTACATTTAACTATCTATACATTTAATTATCTGTATTATTTACATTTTTCTCCTCACTAAAAATTATCTATTCAAATTGACCTGAACAATGGTGATGCACAGTTTCCTTGGTCTGTGTTTAGTTGTCTATTCATCGGGGTTTTCCATACGTTCAGGCTTTTGCACGCATCCAGTTTTTGTTCCTGCTGTGCCTCCTTAATCACCCCCACGTTGCCCCATGTTATGTTGTACTCCTCTTCCAGGATTTGTTTCGCTATTGCTGATCGTACTAACGTTGTGTCCCTTTTCCTTGCTGAGGCACCAACTAACCGTTTCGTTTGACCAATGTATATTTTTTCGCGTTCTGGGCAAGTAATTTTATACATTCCACATTTTTCCTTTTTACCTTTTTTGTCCTTGACGTGATATGATTTAGTACCTAATCTTTTAACCCTACTAGTTGGAACTGGTTTTCTACCAAAGTGTTCAAAAAGCTCCCGAACTTTTTTGAATATTCACAAAAAAATAATTGCAACTCTTATGGCTGTTTTTTGTTTTTCTTGTGTAAAGAGCGTCGTTAGCAGATCACGCTGTATTCTGTCCTTCTTTTTGACAAGGTTTCCAATTATTTTCTCCTCTCGCGGTATCTTTAATAAATTTAACTTCTGAGTTAAAACTTTCCTGTTCCATGGGCACTGTTAATAGCCGGTGAATCATCGAGTTAAAGGGGGCATTTTTTTGGGAATGCCAATGATCAGACGTGAATGGTGTTGTTCTCTGGGGATGTGTGTGGGCTTCCGGCAGATATTAAACCTAAGACGACCTTCTTTCTTTGAGACCATCAAAACTAAGAAGAGTAGTTTCTCATTGTTTTCGACTTACATTGAAAATTGGATATCCTTAATAACCAAACACGAGGAGGCGAACATTCGCCATGAAGTTTCTTCTCCAGTCTGTCCATAAATCTCTCACTCATAAGTAGATGGAGTATTCTGGTTGCAGTGGAAGATCATAGGTTACCATCGCGGAAGATTCCATGGCCAGCAAGCCTGCGAACTTACTGATAGCATCCCATCTGGTCACAGGCTCCGGAAGGGCGAGTACAGCGTCAGCTGGAAGTCCGACTACGGTCATACAAGGGGAAACGATGTTTCCACCCGAATCCTCACAAAAGAAGAGGAGGGATGCACTAAAGGAGGCAACTCCGGCTAGTGTAAATGAAACGCGCGCAGGTAGTACAGAATGTAAGTGCGTTCCTTCCTCTGAACTCTGGAAACCCGTGGAAGCTCCCAGTCACAGGCAGCATATAAAACTGCGCAAGAGGGGCAAACTGCCGGCGAAGGTGGACAGATAAATCAATACAGTAATAACTGAAGGTGTTTCCCTGCAGACGGAATGCCAGGTAGCAAAACCTCTGAGCCTACCTGGAGTAGCGAAATAAAGGTTGGTTGGTGATGCTAAGGCTGTCAGTTTGGGGCAGAAATGTTCTGAACTGATGAATGGATGCAAAACGACGCCAGCTGAACATTGCGAACCATCGGAGGCTCTCAGCCGTCAACAGAAGGGGACTCTGTTCAAGCAGTCGATAATTCCCGATGAAAATTGAAAATCAGCGATGACGCTGAAAGGTATGGAGGAACTGGTTACCCCGGAGATCTCTCCCTGCCGGCCAGCACAGCTGCAAAATCTGTCAGCGGTGGTGGCGAAGGAAACGCAAGGTTGAGGTGAAAGTCGCTGCCTGCGCTTCTAAGTAGATCCAGTGTAAAATGTATTCTGTAGAGTTTCAGTCTCTGCAAAGGGATCCAAAGACATCAATTCCGGACATTTCTATGCCTGAAGGTGTAAGATTTGTTCAGATCAACTTGCAGGGCTTTGTCTTCGTCTCTTTTGAACGAAAAATTGACAGCTTCCCCCTATATTGCACTTGTACAGGAACCGTGGTTTCGAGAGCAGGATCTACAGACTCAGTTCAAACACGAGGGCAAAGATCAAAACCCAATTATGGTTTCAGAGCCCATATGATCAGTCGTTTTCGCACCACTTTGTGAGATATATTCCTGGACGACTATTTATGTGAATCCGTAGAATGAATATCTTCCCTTTCCCCAAATTAGAGCCCTTGCGACTTTTTCTGATGGTCTTTCGACTATCGCCTTCAAAGAAAAAATTCGGAAAAAGTTTGCAAAATGAAAACTGAAGAAACTTGTATATGATAACGCTTTGGCTAATTTTTAACCCTATTAAGTCGCTCAGCGCCTAAAATTAGATAAAGAGTTTTTTCAAATTTCCAGCTGTGATAACTTCTGAAAGAGTTATCAGATGATTATGGAATTTACTGGAACTATAGACGTTTACGAAAAATCAGCATGTGTGATGATATGTAAGTAACACTGAAGCTGCAGTAAGCACGTAAACTGAAATCCTGCAAATCATCGTGTCTCCTAAAAAATTTGTGCTTTATACTTTACTCGTCCTGTTAAAATGAAATTTTCGAAACTCCTTATCGCACACGAATGCTAATGTCACGACGCGATAATCAGGTCGAATTGAAACTCAAAAAACCTTTGGGCTTGAGGAGGACCAGATCTCAGGATATTAATGATTATACTGGCAACGCTGCAGCAGTAGTGGCGTCTTAAAATAAAAAAAAAATAAAAAAAAAAAAAAAAAATCGAAAATAATAAAAATAAAAGCTCGATATCCTGTAATAAAGTGATTAGATTAGAATATAATTCATGCAGTAATGTATTCTTAAGCAGGGTTGGAATTATCAAAGTCCACTTTGACAAAGTGTTCTTTGAATGTGCTTTGAAGTTTTTTTTTTTGGTTTTTGATGCAAAGTGAACTTTGATCGTAAATTGCTGTCGAAGTAATCTTTGATCATGCCAAACTCATCAAAGTGAACTATAATTAAATTCACGGATAAATGGCTAGACATTTGAAATTGAATCGTTTGATAAAGTGGTCGGAAAGCGATACAATCAAATTCGCGGAGTGCTGCTACAGAAGCCACCAAGCAGTGCAGTGCCACCAAAAAACAAAATGCTACAGAAGCCACCAAGCAGTGCATGTATAAAAAATAAACATACTAGAAACATTCGATGTTTTCAGAAAAATTAATGAAATTCGCACAACTTACAGCCAAGACTAGGCAAAAGTCAAAAATGATAATTTAACTTGCTGAAATTCCACTTTGACTGTGTCAACACCTCTTTCAAAGTGGACTTTGACTAGCGCATCATTCAAAGTCAACTTCGCCAATATGGACTTTGATCGTATTCACCCGCTTTTAATGTGAGCCAAAATTGGCAAACTTTTGGCTGCAAAATTAGGATTGGGCTGCCAGCCACGGTAGCCTTCATCATTTGATCTTGTTCACAATGATCTTGTTGTGAAATTAACCCAGAAATGTTTCAATTTTTGGAACTTTTGAAGGCGGCAAGCCATAAAACCTTTCTACATATATAACTCGCATCGCAGTCATCAAATCAAAGCGGAACATACGGGGTAGGCTAATATTGACGTGAAGCAGTTGTCGTAAGCTTTTGCTTGTAGAACTAGCAAATTGTTCCCAGCACTGAGCATATTCATCATTTTTGTCCTGAGAAAAAAACATAGCGCCAGAGAGCATAATTTATATACTTCTGGCGCTATGTAAATATTTGGTAATGGTCTTGTGGTAAAGCACAATGCCTGACAACATGATGCATAACGAAAAATAGTTCGTGCTATGTTTCATAGCTCGTAGAACCATGTGTTACAACCCTCAATGCCATGTTACAACCCTCAACGCTAATAAAACGCAAAGCAAGAGCGAAATTATCCCCGCTTTAGACAATTTCGAGATTAGGTGTTTGAAATTCCTATTTTCATTACTGAAATTTTAGTTTTGGTTTAGTTTTTAAAACAATCAGTCCTGCTCGAATCCAGATTCAAACCCGTGATCCTTTAATTTAACAGCCAACGCTCTATCCAATAGGCTACACGAGCTTATTGAAAATCCTTTGTTATTTAGCCTATACTTAAAGGCATGTGCCAAGATTATGTTAATAGTAACTGGGACTATGTTGTATAGGAGTTGAGACTATCATCCATGGTAGTCATGACTATTTGCACGTTAGAAAAGCCCATAATGTATGGGGTTTGGCCATTGTAGCTATGTTTTACAGCTCAGTGTGGTACTTAGCTTATGCAATCATAAATGCTGCGCTATGTCACATAAGTTTACGTGCTTTGTGAATTCTTTTTTCAGTGTGTACTAGAAGACTCTCTTATTAAATTGCCATATGACAAACATCCTTTAATGAAAATAAGTAATAAGTCATCTCCTTGATTTTGAAACTTCTGCGATTGATAGCCCTAGAAATCGATCTACCCTATAACTTCCGATGCAATCATCGGATCAAAGTGGTATATGACCTTTGATACAGGAAGGAAGGAGCACGTTTGGTAGTAATTTACACATTGTCTCTACTTTTCTTCGAAAGCCAGCCTTTGTAGCAGTTCATATGCTCTAGAATTTCTTAAACCAGGCGCAACCTCCATTCGCGCTTTGTTAGTTAAAAAGAACAACAGCAATAGAATCTGGTAGACTTTTCGCATGCGACATGCTAACATGATCACTATTTTAATTCATCAGTAAATTCAGGGTGAATATTTGGATTGCAAATGCCAAGAAAATCTCAACGAAACGAAGCATACCAACGTTCATTGCTAATTGAACTCCCAATCAATTTGCATTCCAAGCCGCTACTACTACTTATCACGTTCAAATCATATTTATTTGGAAATCAGTATATGTATTGATTTTCGCGAATTACAGCTTGCTCTTAAACTTCTATTAATTATTTCCGTATATCAAATCGTCAACAACATGAAACTTTCGGAATCTGATGGCTGAATTGATGGCTTCAGCCGTTTGATAATCGAATTTGATCTATAAAAAAACAAGCCGGCAACTAAGCGACTCTCCTCAGATACTTGATCAAGATGCATAATTGAGATTCAACGAAATCAGCGAGAGGAGAATGCATGCGCGTACATATGCACGAATAGTGTGTGTAAATGTGTGCTACTGCACTTTCATGGGGCATCGCAGAGAAAGCGTGTTGCTGCTTTTCTCCACACGATAGCTCTTTCTTTCGCTGTTGCTGTTATAGCCGTGAAGACGTTGCGGTCAAAGCCAGAGCCACGCGGCTGTGTGACGTAGCCATCGGAAGGCGAGAGTATCAATTTCACGTTGATTGTCTCAAGTGTAAACCTTCGTATCACTGCTCGAAAGAAGGTCTAAAAAGTCGCACGAAATACTGATGTACATATGTAGGTCTTGGAGCTGAACAGTTTAACTGTGATTGCAAAACAATTGAAGATTTTTGTAGTTTTTAAGGTGAGACAGAGAGAGCGGTGGCGTGGCGGCAACGGCTGATGTGAACGGGCAGGTAACCGTCGCGGCCGCTCGCTCGTCTTTTGGTTACTGGCTTCTCCTCGTTCGTATTAGGAAAAGTGACTCTTTTGATGACTTCCATTCCGACACAGCGCAGCGTCGTCTTGAAAACCTCGTGGAAAGACCTTGACCCAAAAACTCATTCGGTGATTTCAATGGTGCTTTTTCTTGTAATTTAAACGAAACGCTTACAAAGCTGTTGCTGTCTGCTGCGCTCAGTAGGTCAACAAGTAGGTTTATCGGTCAGAGCATTCTACCATTTTGCTTTTTCCGCTTATTGCGTACTACGGCTTGAGTCTGGCTGGGCGGCTATATTTTGTTTATAATTCGAGCGATCGAACGAGTGTTATACTTTTGCCGTAATGCTTCTTGCCACACAAGCAGAGGGGATGAGTGGGCGATGCAATAATGCAGCCATGGAGCAGGGGTAGGAAGTGGTTGCCAGAACGAGGTGTGGCGAATTTGGGAATAGGCTGTGAGACCCTTTATAATTTTTGAGAAATTGTTGGCACTTAGGTCTTGGGTGCCAGTGAAAAATGCTTTCGATGTGCCGAATCAAATGTGTGTTCTAATAAAATGTTCAGCTATCAGTGTCATTTTGCACCATTAGCTGAAATAAGTTCGAATGTTTGCAGTATGTCTGTATAGGTTGTTCCGCAGTTGGTGATAAATACTGGAAATACAGTGCCCTTGAAGTGTCCTGAAAATAAAAAGAATGAGAGTCAGAAGAGTAGGTATCGAAATCTAGAAGAAATATAAGGGAGAGAGCGAGGCGATCACAAAGACACATGACCTGCGTCACTTTAGCAAGCATAACATATTTTATTTTATTTTGACAGACAATTTATGAATCTTATCAACCTTGTTTTCAGCTTTAGTTATTTATTATTCATTATTGTATTTATTAAGCGATAATGTCAAATGTTTCCGTTGATATTCGTTAGATATCTGCTAACGATGCGAAATGCTCTAGGTTTCACCTTATTGCGTAAATATTTTCACGATGGACTTAAATTCCGCTGCACTCAATTGAAAAGCAGGTATGCATGTAAGGTATTGTTTGAAAGTTTTAATATATAATTTTATAAACTTCCCTATTAGACAGTCAAAATCTTCCAATTAGTCACATTAGTTTTGATTCTCTGTTGTTATTACTCATTAATTTTAATTGTTGCCAAATCACGAATGCCCTTCTAGTGCTTTTCAACTTTTCGGTTATGGATTGGATAGAAATAAAATGGCTGCTCGTAAATTTATATATTTGTATCTTTTTTTTCTGAGTTCACAATAACACTGAAGTAACAATGCTTCTTAATCATCACAATACAAAAAGTAATACACTTACAATTATTTCTAAATATTCTAATGAATCCAAGTCACTTCTGAATTAGTTGATCTCTCTTGATCAAATAGCTAATATGGATGGCATTCCACCAACTCATCAAAAAAAAAAAGTGTGCGCAGAACGTAGTATCTCCATTTCAATAAATTGTTAACCCTAAGAACAGAGAGATTTAACGAAATGAATCAAACGTATACATATGCGACATTTAGTGAAGCAATTTCACTCCAAAGATATAAATCTATAAATATAACAAATCGAGATCATTACTGCCTCATATTTTCCCTTTGCGAGCTTTTGGGAGAGTATTTTCCCAATTAATTAAAGCTTGTCAAAATTATGTACATATGGTCTACTATCTCACTGCATATGGCGGACATTTTCTGTTCGCGGAGGCCAAGACTGTCAAATTTTCCAGTACTCCTATATTTTTTCGTCACTATTACTAACACTCAGAATCGAGCGAATTACTTCAATTCTCACTGCTGTTTTCATTTCCGCTTATATCTTTCTGGTGAGGGCTACCCATAAGTCTATTTCCTAAAGCTCTAAACGACAATTCTAGAGATTCGAAAGAAACGCTCTCATTAGACCATGTAGAATGATTCTAACCGTCCCCCCTATTACCGAAATAGTGCTGTAAATTTTTTGCGAATTCCTGTCCATTGCTAGAAAAAGGATGCAGTCCTTTGTCTCATATTGCTTCCTAAGCCTAACCGAAGCGACTTCGGTGGATTTGAAGAGGTTCCCCGAGTTTATACTAGTTCTCTTCTCAGTAATCGTTGTGCACTAAGCACTGCGGTATCAAAACAGATCCGTGTGTGCCCAAGTAAACCTTGTTCAGAGAAGTCAGCCGTGGAACCTGCTTACTTTTGGAAAACCTCCAAAAGATCTTTTATAACAACCAACAAGCTAAGTCAAACTGGAGGTAAAGCATACAAGCGCTTAAAAAATGCAATGGCGTTAGAAAAAGATGACCTTCTGAAGTTATGAGGGCAAATAAGGATTTCGGAAAATGTAACTCTTTTCGACATTGTGAATAGTATCCATGAAAAAAGTATCATGTTCCGACTTAATTGCTAACTTAATGACCAAGGAGCTGGCATTTAAAGGATTTAAAATGTGTTGCATACTCAACACCATCTTGGAAACACACTTTTTCCCAAAGTCTGGAAAAGATATAATGTATCTGAAGTGCCGTAAAAGATGCTTGTTTAAAAACTGATAACGGTTCTTTAAAACATAAACTTGATGGCGGATCATCATTTAAGTTTTCGCAGACAATCCAGTAATATCGTGAAGGTTCGCAGAATTGTCTGTTAAATCAAGCGTATTGTAGGAAGATAAAAGTATTAGACCGTTTTTTCCTCAATGTGTCTCAACGTATACATATGTTCTGTTATCATGTTGTTCTGTTGCAGAAGATAAAATCTGCATTAAAAATCGATTTCTATGAGGTAATATTTTCGCAGTTGATGGGGGGAACATTCCAAATTATTTATACAAGCCTCCCGTATCTACTCACTACTTCGCCCTTAGCCACTTCGCTAATTTGAATGTGAGACATTAAATCAAAGAAGAAGCTGTTAAGTGAAGTTGCC
>OX376374.1:78751818-78923836 GCA_947369275.1 Nemotelus nigrinus
CTATGTACATAGTGCCCTGAGCCATGCAGTATGGCTCCCAGCGCCATAATTACATGGCGCAGAAATTATGGCCCCACACGCCATATTACATAGTGCCATGAGCCATGTAATATGGCTCATGGCACGCCAATTATAACTCGCAGCCATAATGTGTGAGGAGGTGTATAAATGTCAGCAAGCTTCTTGAGTATAGGAGAGATTTTATTGTAGTAGATTAGTTGCCTACAATAAGATTGTTTATCTAATAACTGCGAAAATTTCGATAACCAATCGAAAAAACTGAGACTGGGGTGTCAAATAATTTTTGTAAATGAATTTTAATCGAATAAAACTTCAATTCGGAAATAAACTGCAAATCAATTGTAATCATTCCGCTCGAAAAGCATGTTATTGTACTGAAAAAACACATAGCGCCAGACGCCATAATCTATAGACTTCTGGCGCCATGTGCCAGATTCGTTCGATTTCGGTCGATTTGTGATAAAATATAGCACCACACGCCATAGTACGTAGGAGTACACGCTATGCTTATAGCCCTCCACGCCATATACTATAGTCCTCCACGCCATGTACTATAGCCCTCCACGCCATCTGCATGGCGTGGAGGACTATGTCACATGGCGTGGAGGACTACAAGCATAGCGCCTGCTCCTATGTACTTTTCGCCATGTATTATGGCGTGTGGCGCTATATTTTATCACAATCCCCAAATCGACCATGTACATGGCGCCAGAAGTCTATAAATTATGTCGTCTGGCGCTATGTGTTTTTTCAGTGTTCAGCACTCAAAACTTCTGTTCACGAGAACTGACGATCGGATTATGCGATCAATATGAAATTTACAGGACATGTTGGTATTAACTAGGACCAGGTCTCATAGAAGTGATTTTGAAATACGGGCAACACTGTGGCAGTGATGCCGTTTGGAAAAATCGTTGAGAAAAAAAACTGGTTTTTGGCCTATAGCTTCCGATTTAGCCACCAGATTTTAACAAAATTCAAGCAGTAGGTGAACCTGACTCTAAGATAGATTTCATAGAAATTTGATTGAAAAATTAGTATAGTCGCCAGCAATGGCAATTTTTGTCACCTAAATATTGTAAATTTGCTCAGGAAAATAAAGGTTTTTTCCCCATAATTTCCGATGCAGTAACGAAATTAAAACGAAATTCATGTGATAAGTGGATGTTGTTGCATTTCTAATTCTGTAGCAATTTCGCTGAAAAATTGTGAAAGGGTTGCCAGCTATGATGAATAAAATCCTTGAAATCATTGACCCTCCTGAAAAATCGTTGCTTTTTGACAAAAATTTATATCATTGATAAATTTAACCTTTGTTCATGATGTCAATTTAACATTTTCAAAATTCCGAGTAGCACAAGAACGGCAACCCTCCACCAAATTACCTCTATTTTCAGCGCTCGAAACTTCTGTTCACGAGAACTGACGACCGAATAATCCGATTATTATGAAATTTACAGGATATGTTGATATTAACCAGGACCAGGTCTGATAGAAGTGATTTGCGGGTAACCCTATGGCAGTGGTGCCATCTTGAAAAATCACTACGAAAAAAACTGCTTTTTGGCCTTTAACTTCCGACTCAGCCAACAAATTTAAACAAAATTTATACAGTACTTGAACCTTACTCTAGACCACATTTGGTAGAAATTTAGTTGGAAAATTAGAATAGAGATGCCAGCTATGGCAATTTTTGTCTCCTAAATCTTGTAATTTCGCTCAGCAAAATAAAGCTTTTTTCTCTATAACTTCCGATGCAGCTCAAACGAAACTCATGTAATAAATAGAGCTTATTGCAAGTATAATTCCGTAGAAATTTCGTTGAAAAATCATGAAAGGGCTGCCAGCTATGCTAATTTTAGAAGTTTTCTGGCATTTCTCTACTTATCAAAGTTGTCATTAAATTTGCAAGTATGACCGATCTCAATCGAAACTAAATTCACAGAGCGGGTTTAACTTAACGTGAAGCAGATTTCGTATATCTTTGGTTATGCTACTAACACAGGGTTGCCAGCACCAGTCATTTTCGTTAATATTGCACCAACAGATATTTCCATTATATATTCATATGCAAAGCATTTAAAATAAAAATTAGGAACTAATGTTTAAATTTTCCGAGTTTTGAAATTTTATTAGATGGCAGCTTCAAACATCGTTTAATCGCTGAAACTTTTGATGAAATCCTCGAATGAAAACGAATTTCAAAGGATAGGTTGATTTTAGCATGAGCTTGTTAGGGTTGCCTTGTTGCTGCTTCGTTGGAAAATTGCGACCAGAATATTTTCAGCATTTATGTTTGGGTATGAAATGGTTGATATGATACTACAAAAAAGCGTATTATGCCTTTCCACACTGTTTAGTCACTCAAGGACAATTTTTTCGCAAATCAGTTTTCTAGCGGTTCTGATGCGCGAGAGTTTTTTCTTTATACGGCTAGTATTTCTACTGCGAAATATGATAAAGCTGCTATTTATTTTAAGCCAACATACTTATAATTCTACGTAAAAACCTAAAGTCTATTGATCAAATCATCGAACGTAACAAGTTTTATTAAAAACGCGCGTTTCAATCCAAACTGGCTCGATTGTTTCTTGCAAATGTGGAATACTCGTATCGAGTAGGTACCCAGGGCTCCATATTTAAAGTTCAAGACTCATGTTTCTAAATGGATAAACCGATCAGAAAATAAATATTTGAATCACATCAGTATTCAGAATGCCAGAAAGTCGGATCACTTACGCCATGCTAATGCTCGTCGAGTTCGTCAATAGCAAATTTATTTTGAAAATTTCAATGAAACAGATTATTTCCACATCACATAGCAAGTCTTATGTCGGAGTCAGACGTACCTAAAATACTGTGTGCTCCATACACAACGA
This sequence comes from Nemotelus nigrinus, assembly GCA_947369275.1. Classification (NCBI taxonomy): domain Eukaryota; kingdom Metazoa; phylum Arthropoda; class Insecta; order Diptera; family Stratiomyidae; genus Nemotelus; species Nemotelus nigrinus. Next base: position 78,754,719 of record OX376374.1, read on the forward strand.
GAAACACTCTCGAAATATTACCAATGCCAAATGAAATTAATGGGACGTAATCGTTCAAAGCATCAATAACGCAACGCGGATATTTGAATTCCGTCACTCGGAATTCGAGCTCTCGGTAGGTGCTTGGAGACGAACGCGCTGGGAAACAAGCAAGGTTGCACGTGTTAACAATTGTGTCGGTGTGGAATCGAAACAGGGCCGAGATCGAGCGTTGTTGGCTGGAAATAATAATCCGTGACGCTTTTGTGTCGAGCCCTAGTGTATTGTAAGGAGCCAAGGCCGCAGCGTAGGGCGGGGGAATCGCACGATCTTGAAAACGAAACAGTACAAGTACGTGCACATAACGTGCTACTTGTTCGCTTTTATCTCGTCAGCCTCGGCAAGCTCAGCTGCCACTGCACGCATCGAACCAGTAAAGCCTGAATTACATTGGCATGCAGTGCAGTGCAGTGCACTGAAATTTAGAACTCATGGAATTGCATGTGGAAATTGCTGCAGTTAATGCAGTGTAGTGCAGCGGACTGCACTGCATCGTTTAGGCTAATTTCTAAAAACGCTGCAGACTGCATCAGCTGACATTCGTTTGAGAGTAGTTAACCGGGCAAAAACCATTTAAATTGAGGCGGAAATTCCGTTCCAGGCATTAAATTGTAAATGGACGAAAAACAGATGCAGAAAATCTAAATATCAAACCTCCACAAATTAATTTGACTTTCATTGTCAGAACACTGCACTGCTTTCAATGTGCTTTGCAATGCGTGCACTGCTTCGGCACCGCGCTGGTCTGCACTGCACTGCATTTCAATGTAGTTCAGGCTTAAGGGCTTTGCTCCACGCCTCGCCACGCAAAGTGAGGACAGACGGCGCGCTGAATATCTCGAGGAAATTGGGTCGTCGTCAATCGTCTTGGGCTTCTATCTGTGTTTCAGCCGGCGGCTGAACCGAAGCGAAGTCGAGGCTGAGGCCATCAGCACATCTATAACAGTCGTCTCGTCTCCATCTGAATATTTATTTGAATATCAGAGCTCGTAGCCATTTTATCCAAAAGTGGAGCATCGCAGCATCTATGCGTGGCTGCTTTCTTTGTGGCGAAATCGCGGAGATGATGATGGCTACACTCATTCGAGCGCGAGCGCTGGGTTTTCTTAAGCGCTTTCGAAAGTATATGCTGCGCGTATTTAGGGCTGTGCCGCAGCGAGTTGTGCAACGAAACGACGAAAACTGTGCGCTGATTGTTCTTGATGACGGAAAGTAAAGTAGGATTCAATTATGCTCTCTGAATCTGTCCTTAATATGCGTTCGGCTGGAAGGAACAATTGCGACATAATCGGGCCGAGGTGATTCAGCGGACGGGGGGACGTTAGACTTAATTACAGTCAGGCGTCTTTTGACCTCGAGCGAGTTAATTTGAGTAGATTTGGCATTAAAATGCAGCTTATGGACAACGAGCTAAGTAGTTCGTAAAATTCAGTTTCGTCGTAAGCTTTTGCACTTTGAAATTTTGCAATCAAATGTCATTTTACGGGTTCTGATAAATTGACATGAAGTAGAGAAGAGAATGCAGATTAGAGATACAGCCTGTTGCATCTGCCACGAAATTCGAAGTGCATCTTGTGCATTGGAAACTGCAAATCAACGGCACTGTAATCTGCCTCCAAAACCAAATTGACAAGCACTGCAGACTCCGACCGTCTCCGTGCTATCAGACTAGCAACAACGATTCGGCGAGCAATTAACAGCGCCAACGGTATTTGATGCCTGCTTCTAGTGGCGCTATTCAATCTGTCGTTGTAAGTATTGCGAAGTAGCTTTTCCGAGTCATACTTAACATGTCCACCTGGAGGTACCTTCTACTTCATTGAATTTTTGAAATTCAATGTGTCTTTGAACGTAGACCGTTACGAATATATTTCCGTTTTGGGTGACGCGTGCCTAGAATAATACTTGTTGCAACTTCTAGCTTTATACTAGTAAACTATCCAGCAAATTCTAGTTGGCCATGGAATCGAAAAAGCGGTACACATGAGTTGTGACTAAAACCAGCTAAACCGATGAGATTTGGGCTATTTAGGTGTTGCGACACTGGGCGCCAACTACATGGAACGTATCAATGTTGTTTTTGTGCTTTGTTCGTTTCAAGTAATTCAAAATTCGTTGCCTCGCCGAATTTTACTTTCTCTGCTAGATCTGTTAACACTCAGCAGACGGGTGCGGCCTAGACATCGGGAAGTATTTGCTGTAAATAATTAAAATTTGATGTCCAAGTGCATGACTAGCTAAAAAATTGGTAAATATCTAAATGATGAAACTGTTGATTAGATGAAGATGAAAATAGGCCAGATTAATGCATTCTGATGGTTGAAACGTAGAGTCAAACATGAAAAACAATAAAAAAAAATTATCTCCTCTGTTGTACCTGCACCTTCACCTTTCTGCCAACATCTTCAAAGACGTTATAATGTTGTACGAGATTATCTCCAAAACCTCCACCTCGGGGAGTGATTTATTTGATTTATATTTTTTTTTATAATTTTTGCCCCCGCCTTTTAACCATTAGAGGTCATTCGACCTCTTTCTAATCCCCACAAACCTCCAAAAGCTGTATATTGCTACATTTGTATCAGAATCAGATCCTTACTGAATGCTAGTGCGGCTACTTCATCAGCATAAGCCTGCACGTGCAGTCCCTTTGGCAGGGAGTCAACCAGCATGCTTCAAAGAAGCGGTAGTAAGACACCTCCTCTAGGGCATGCATTTGTTGCCTCCGTTCTCACCTTTCTCAAATAGCAGTCAGCTCCAGCTTTCCGCAGAAAAATCTCCGTATCAGCATGGAATGTATCTATTTAACTAGGACATATTCCACGTCATGGTTTTTCGCAGCTTCACATAGCTCCTCAAAGGGCGCGTAATCAAAAGCCTTTTAATGTCCACAAATACCCCCATCGCATACTCACCATTTAAGATCGCTCCATCAACTCTGGAAACCAGAGAATTATTTTCCTTGTTGGTACGAATGTTGCTTATCATTCAAGAGGTTGGACTTAAACGCCCTAGTGTGTATATGTGGTTCAAAAAGTCTCTCCACGCATTTTAGCATAAACAAAGTTAAACTAATCTGAATAGTCATCTCTCTCCGGCTTAGGTATAAAGACTATCTTAAACAATCGCCAGGATGACGGAACATACCTCAGGGCCAGGCATGCTCAAATTTTGTTTAAGCTTTCTTCCTTAGCATAAGCGTGTCGCTATCATCCAGGCCCGTCGATTTAAAATGTTTAAAGGTCGTGGTTGCATCCCTGACCTTTTCACTGGTGTCCAAAATTATAGCTGTATTCCAGCATTTCCTACTGCTGAGAAGAGCAGAGGGTTTGGTTGGATTCACTGATGTCAATTTTCAATCTACGGAGCGTCCGGAAAGTGAGTCCCAAGTAAAGTCTAAAGGGGCTTCTGTTTGGACTTAATAAAATCGCCATCCGGGCGTTTTAGAGAGTTCAGCTTAGTTGATTGGCACCTTTCAGTCTCTCACAGAATGATCTGACTGATTCTTTTTTGGAGGCCCCACCTAATTTTTATCAGCTCTGCGAAATTCTGTAGGCGATCCAGTAATCCTCAATGTTGCTCTTACAAGCTCGATTGAGGAGTTTCCTGGTATTTTTCCTGAGCTTCTGCAGTTCCCGAATCCACTAGGGAACCGTCTTGTTGCATCTACTCTTATCGATCAGGTAGGTTTCTTCATAGCCACCTATTTTGTATATATGTAGGGTGCTCGAATAGGATTGTATTATTTCCCGAGTTTATCTTGCCACTAGAAATCGCTCTGTCTGCAAGAAGTCGATCGAACTTAGCCCAATCAGTGTTTCGTGGACTTGGACAACCATCGATGTTGAACTCGAAACTAAATAAAACACCAAGTAACGGTGATCAGAGATAGAGACCTGAGCCGATATTAATCTATTTATTCCAAGTGAACCTAGTCATTCATCAATAACTGATTTTCTCGTAGGGGTGGAAAAGCTAGAGAAAGCTCCAGTGTTTAAAGTCATTAGCCCCACATAAGTTATTAAATCAAACAGTCTGTTTCCTCTGGCCTTACATTTATTCCTGCCCCAGCTGGTGTGCTGGGAGTTAAAATGCGTTTCAGCCTGCTATTTACATACCTGCATAACGATCGCTGATAGGTCCCGGGTTTGAAACTGTTTGAAGAGACATTAAGCCTTCGGCCTTGACAATAGGCCTAGAGAATAAGCCTTCGGCCTTGTTGATCTTTCATCATAAAAGCTCTGTGTCCTCTTAATTGAACTGCCTCGAACCCACGACCTGTACTTGTAGTTTCTCCAATTTTTCGCTCAAAAGAAAGGACGAAGCCTTGGCATGTTGCAAGTTAATCTTAACAAATTTTATACCCTTAGGCATATAAATATTTAAAAATGATGTTTGCATAACCCTTTGTAGGAACACTTGGACAGAATGCTCTCAGTAAAAGAAACTCTATAGGAAAGAATTGCTACTGAATTTTTCCTCTGCAGGCTTATCAAAGATAGGTATAGAGAATAAATACTGGAGCTTCTTCGTTTGGCTAAATTTAACCGTATGCAAGATGTAGCCCAGCATCATGCTCTATCTGCCCTTGAGCGCCGAGAAAATTCTCTCCTTAAGTATGATTGAAACTAGAGTTGGGTGTTATTTAACGTAACACGTTAAATAACATAGTTCCAAATCTGTAACGTGTTCCCAATGGAACATTTTACTGAAAACTGCATGTTATTTTTGGAACGCTTTACTCATATCAAAAACGAGTAACGCCTAACGAAACGCTTGAAAAATCATAAGCGGCCTCAAGAGCATGCGATAATCGTTTCGGTTATTGGTCTCTTCTTTATTGTACTTGTTCGCCAGCTCACAGCGGCGAAGGAAGAGGAAAATTCATATTTTTAGTTCTATGAGCTTTTAGCTTCACTGGCGATGATTTGAACAGGAACGCACAAATACACGACGTTGATTAAACTCGATAGACAGTTCCGAACGCTTTGTAACGTTTTAGTGACAGTACGTTATATTGGAACGCGCAACATGTATGATAGCACACGTTGCGCGTTCCAATATAACTCACGGGAAGAACATCGTTCCAAAAATAACATATTACTGGAACATGTTACTCGTCAGAAAATGTAACGCTGGAACGTGTTACGTATATTTGACGTTATTTCCCATCTTTAATTGAAACCATCATCACCAGTGGTGGGGTCATTGATTCTCAGATTCAGTTTACCGAAAAGCACATTTTTCCTTAGCGCGGCCGTAGTCTGATTCCCAACTTACCCTGTTTGTAAAACCACATGAGATGCTATTAACAGGTTTGGTTGACAGCAGAGCAATTAAAAAGAATTCCGACTAAGTTGCTACAATTTGGATAACTAAATCGTTTACTTCACAGCTGTTTCAACTAGTCATTGCTGTTCGTGCCAAAACCCTCTTTTAGTAAATGTACGCTGAGAAAAAGTATGTGTCTGGCGCTATGTACATAGCTGATTTCGAGATTGTGATAAATGATAGTACCAGACACCATAATTCACGGTGAAAAATTTATAGGAGCATGCGTTATGTATGTAAGCCTTCGGCGACATGTATTATAACCCTCAACACCATGTATTATGGCCCTTAACGCCGTGTATTGCATACCTAATGAAAAGTAAAAGCGAAACTGTCCCAGTTACAACCGATTCCGGGTTGGAACGATTAGAGATGTTATAAATTCTCATTTTCATGACTGAAAATTTTAATGTACATTTTTACTTTAAGTAAGATTCAAACCTGCAACCTCAGACGCCATAGGTCGATGTTATATGCACTTGACTCCACTAGCTTTTCGAATTCCAAAGCTATTTAGTCTACTCTAATCCTATGTATAGAGACTATGTTAATAGCCCTAGTAGCTATATTTTATAGCTCAGGGTAGTAAGTACATATCGCATGCGACTAAATGTATGACAGAATTCTGCTATGCTGAATGATATTATGACGCAGATAGCTAAAATTCATAGCTCAGGGTACTGTGTACATAGCGTACGCAGCCAAAAATGCAGCACTATATTGCATGAACAATGTGCTTCATAAATTGTGATATTATCGTGCTGCGAAAAATACAACTCCGTTGTTAGATTTGGGTTAAAAGTTGATGTTTTCTTTACGACTGATATGATTTTTACTATCAAGACAACTATTTATCAAGTACCCAATTTTCTAGAGTTCCAGTTTGCCACCACTTTTTGAAGCAACTGGGGCTTTATATTGTCACACGAGTTATATTGGCCTCTAAAGCGTCGATCGTTGCTGGTTTGATGGTATCCCCACAAAAAGTAATCCCATTGCCGGATTTACACTCCCGGCAGATGTTGCCGAACCGAGAGTGTAAATGGTCACCTCGGCTATCCTTGCCTGTTTTTCACATGCCAAAACATAGCATGCACCAGAGTGTAAATGGCTTCCTCGTCGGCTCTCGCCTGTTTTATGAGGGTAAGTGAGAGTTTATAAGGGTCTCGTCTTAGTTCGTGAACGCTCGAATTTTGTTGGTTTTACGTATCGAGTCAAACGGATTTGAAAAAAGATATGGTGCTGGCTCCGATGATATTTACAAACCGATTTGGTTTGCTCACGAAATCATGGACAAGATACGTAATATCGGACAAGATGCATCATAAAGTACAAGATGCCTTAGTATGGATGTTTGTATGTATGGATATTTATAAACAAATTTCTGAACAGAGAAAATCCTACCTACCTACACAATATGCATATCTGTGCACTTAAACTTCAGACCTTTCAAATCTTCGCAATGCAGACTGGAATAATTTTATGGCGTACTGAGATAAAAAAGCGTCTATTGCTTAAATAAACAGTTTTGAGTGAAGACTTTGAATACTCGTCAAATGTTCTGGGAAGTAATTTCTCAAGTTGTCGACGAAACGTTTGGGGACAGTGCATATCCGTCATATCTCTCAAGATAATGCGACTTCCGAATTTCATCTTCAATAAGTCGATGGTTGCGGTTGCTGTGTGGCACGTAGCGTCGTCTTGTTAAAACCACATCTTTCTCACATCCATACGATGCCTCTGTTTTCAACGCCATAGGGCCTTTCCACACTTGTATTCTTGATGCACTCCTCAAACCGGTTTTCTAGGCAAGAGACGGAAGAATCAAGGGGGATTTTCTACAAAAAGTAGAGAATTCCCCTTGATTCTTCCGTCTCTTGCCCAGAAAACCGGTTTGAGGACAAAAAGTAGAGAATTCCCCTTGATTCTTCCGTCTCTTGACGCCGCGCCTAACCCGCACGCCGCGTTCATCTTTGAAGAAGTTTGGCTCTATGGTGCCAGCAGCATGCAGTGCGCAATCTACAGTGCATTTTTATGGATGCAAAGGTGTCTTCATGACATGACGAGATTTTTCTCGTTCCATTGAGGCAATTTTGCTTATTCACCTAGCCATCGAGCCAGAAATGAGCCTCCTTGCTGGACAAAATTTCCCTCTGAAACAGAGGGTCAGATTCCAGTTGATTGTCGGTTCATTATCCGAACATGCGATGCATCCCATGGTCATACTATTTTAATTCTTGCGCCAATTGGATTTTGCAAGCCTTTAGACCGAGATCCTTGCGAAAAATTTCCCACAAAGTGAACGGACAAATTGCAGCTTCATGCGCACGCCTGCAAATCGACAGATCTGAGCTGTCAGCAACGGCTGCGATAGTCTCCGGAACAAAAAGGACAGTGACATTCACAGCTATCATCAGTTTATTTGACAGTCGGAAGTTTCAAAATGCAGCACCTTGAAAAAACACCCTTTTTATATGAAGAGTTCCGATGTATTTTATCTAAGCACATACTCGTACATCGTTTTTAATTCATAATTTCAAAGTGCATTGAAATAAACATACTAATCAAAGTAAAATACTCAACATTTACAAAAAAAAAAAACTAAAGCAAACTCATACTGACCCACACGTACCGTCATATAAGTGTTAAACTGAAAGTCGTGTTTTGCCCATGGAACATTAAAGCACGTTATTCATTGTTTGTCCACGCAGTCGCTGCCGACAATTTCAAGCAACATTTCATGTTGCTTGGGTCGTCCTACCTTTCAACGTCACTTGCATGCAGCAACAATCATTTGCCGGCTGCCTCATGGCTCGCGATATCGTAAATTTTAGAAAATTACTTTCTCTTCCTGCTGCCGTCTTGTTTCACTGCATGTGTTTTTTTCACTCGCAACGAAAGAGAGTGGCAGAGATTGTGCACTGCAGTGTCGTGATAGCGAAGCACTGAACACTCGCAGCCAGTAGGGGATTTGGGTTATGCATTGGCTCACACGCCTATGTGGGGCGCGATGTTACATCAAACCCGAGTCTCACTGAATTTCACTATTTATGTAATTTTTGTGGAGTCACGGCACCGTCTGCAAGTAGTCCATCGTCAGTTTCTCGCATTTCGGAGAGGAAATGTGAAATGAAAGTTTATATTCAATTGGATTTTTCGGTTGAAGTGACTGGAAGAAATTGTTCCGGCTTTTATCAATCGACGGTTTTGATATGTAGGCGAGCTCCGAATAGCAGTTTTATGTAAAAGAGATCTTTTAATGGCCGGTGTGCACTCGATTCGTTAGATAGCGCTTTAATTTAAAAATTTTGCAAAATTTTGTATCATGTCGGTGCATTGAATTGCTCAGGCAAGCTGACACTATTGTTTTTTTGCGAAATTGAAACCTAAACTTACTTAAACTTTCATTTATTCTTATTTTCCAAACCATAGCTGTAGGCCGTTTCCCTATAGAAGGTTTATGATATACAAAATGATTTATTTGCCCTTTTGATTTTCAATCTGAACAATGGTAAACTCAAAGTGATCTCCATTCCCTTTTTTGAATTTCCAAAACAAACCTAGCCTTCCCCCTTCATTAGCCTTATCCAATATGAATAATAGGCGGGTTTTTTGTTCCTCTATCCAGCACAGAACAGAACACTAGTACAGTGATTCTGTTCTGCAGAGATAGTTCACTTGCTGAACTATAGAATGTGCTGATAGAAAAAAGCTGCCTTTTTTTGCTGTGAGGTGGCTTTGAATTTTCCAAGGTTATGTTGAATGTTTTCGTAGTTAGGAAATCAGAAAAAAACCCTCATAATGTGTAGAAAGTTAAAAGAGGTAGTTTTCTGTTAGTTCTTTTTTTTATTTTCTATCGATTGTGGTAGTTTATACTCGTTATTTTCTCCCTTTATTTTCAGCTGTTTTGCGCTACCACAGTGAATACAGCAACTTATAGAAAGCTTAACGAATGCATCAGCTGTTCTTTGATATATCGTATTTTGCGCCATTCTTTTATTCTAGTCCGGTACCAGAGCAAAAAAAAACGTACCTAAAGGTAATATATTGCGCCAGAGAGTGAAAGCAGGAAAAATTGAGCCGCAGTAACATGACACTAGCACATCATCCTTTATTTATGTGATAACACATTTCCCCAACCTTAGAATTTCCTTATAGGTTTTTACAAACTAGTAAATTTAGCGCTTTTTTTGATAACATTAGTATTAACTACATTGTAGATATCTCTCAAGATAATTGTAAATTTTTAAATCAAATTTCTCCAAACTTTTGCAGACAACTAAACGCCCCAGCTGGAGAGACCTTCAAAGGGTCACTCGGATCTGTACATCGACCCATCCATATTAAAAGCAATCAATCAAGGTTTGAATTTCGCTATTAACTTATAATTTAAAATTTATGTTGAATGTTTTGTCCATAAAAGTACTTCGGCAATATTTAATACATGTGTTACTATATCTGAGTGTGTTGTATGATGTGTTGTAGACTGTAACAGGATTTAAGGTAATTCTATTCGATTTTTTAAATAAACATGTAGAATTCAATTCTTATGAAAGCCTTGGAGTTACATTGGTTCCTATAATGTCGCTGTCCATGTCCAGTTCAAAATCAGTGGTATCTGGATTAGTTGTACTAGAACTATGTGCCATCATTGTTTTGGCGGCAGAATAGATACTCTTCTACCTTTAATAGGTATCCCAAAATTATTTTGTAGTTTTCCTTACGGAGAACACTTGCGAATTGCTAAAAATGTTTGAGAGCTACTCAAGTGTATTCTAATATACTACAGTCATAAACTGCACACAAATTTCATTTTACGACTTGAGGTATAAAATTTTGGAGGTAAGCATCATATTTATTTTTCTTTAGATATCTTCAAATAATTGAGATGGAAGATGCATGTTTCCTTAATCTAATTTATATCGATACTATTTCGTTCACTTTGCACTTTATTAAAAAGCGAAACTAAGAGATTTTTATAATATTGTAATTTATATAATTTGTTACAAAATTAAAGATCTCGTCTTAATAAAAGCGATCATAAATCGTTTTTAAGGCCAGTATATGATGAGTTGTTATGAAAGTATGCAAAAGTTCACGGAAGCTATACTAAGATAATATAATTTGCAAGGCCTAACAATGTTTGATTTTTTCAAAATGTGGCGAATTCCCGCTGCAATCGCTCTACCATGTTTCGAATTTTTCACGTTTTGCTTGGTCATAAGATTTCGCTGAAAGGTATTAATCCCTCCCAGATCTTACTCTCGATTGGTTTTGTTTTATCCTACGCGCTGTTTTACGAATCGGCACACTTTGATCATTTAAAACCACTATTTTCGCCTTTTCTATGGTAGTGAGTTTCACCGTGAAATTACCTTCCAAGTTAACATAAACTCACAGCATCAAAACGTGGAATAACACGATTTGTTTTTATTTTATTGCTCATAATGTCAGAATTACCATACGTCCTGTATCTGAAACAACTGATTCTTTTTCTTGAATTTCTGAAGTTAAAATGTGAAAAAATGAGTGCGCGAAATTTTTTGCCCTGGGGTGTACATACATACGAGGGTTGATCCAAAAGTAATGATAATCAATGTAAACCAAGGTGATTAAACTTAAAAAAAAATTTATTATCCAACATACTCTCCCAAAAAGTTAGTCCACTTTTTTCCAAACCCAAGATATCCTTAGAAAAAATGATTTGTCTCTACAAAACGCCTCAATCTTCATCACTTCTCTATCATCTTCAAATCTTTGAACACTGGCATACAAGATAACTGTGCGCTCAGCTACATGCCTGATGGTCATTTTTCGATCTACCAACACGACATCTTCGACTGTTTTCACGTTGTTTGACTGTTGACTGTTGACTGTTTTCAGTGAGAGACGTGGGTGAATGTCCTTCGCGGTGCTCATCTTCAGTCAATGTTCGCTAGTATTAATTTCCTCAAATCATTCGAAGTAACGAATACACTAAATGCGAAACAGTCTAGACTTATTTATTTACAAACCCCTTTGTATTCTCTTGTTAACTGTTGCATCGGTTTGTTTTGCTCTATTCTTTACGCATTTTGATGTGAGCCTGCATCCTAATTACTTTCTCGTAAATATGGATTCTTTTTGCACTTTTCGAGTCTTGTTGCAATTTGACTGCCGATTCTGCTTGACTCCCGGCCCCGGAATCCCGGCCGATTTCTGATCCCGAAAATCCCGGGATTAGAAACCATCAGTCCCGGGAAATTTGGGAAGTCCTGTGCGCAACAAAAGTTATTCAAGGTCAAAGGTAACGAAAATCAGTTTTTCTTAAATATCTTGTTAAAGATTGATTTTACGTGAATGTATGTTCACATTAAATTTACTCAGCATTAAAATCTGCACAAAAACTTCATACATCAAATTCATGTACGATAAGTAGTTTTCGAGATATGAGGCTTATCGTTTGCACGTAGTAGTGTATGCAGACTTTACGATGCAATTAAGCATAGAAAGTCCGTGTAATGCGCCCGAACCTACAATACTTTCTTTCTAAGGTGGAGTTGAAGTGGAGCTTTCAACTTAATAACATATTCCATAGTAATTCCATAGTATTAACGCGTTCCATAGTAATCTTTTGGGTCCATGTGCACCAGCAAAAATTTGACGATACATCTATGTATGTGCGCCTGCAAAAATTTGACAATACATCTAGTTCCTTTCATGTAAGATAAACTATTGAGAAATTACCTATATTAAGATAAGTACGTAACAACCTCATATATATAAGAATAGAACAAGGCACGGTAAAGTTATTACTACTATCGTCCGTACCATTCAAACCTAGTACATAATAGATAGGATACTTTCTTACTTGGTGGGAGACATGCAGATGTAGGATAAGGATGTACAATATTAAGTCAGTTGAAATTTGTACACAACCTATAGTTCTTCGGCGTTCTCCAAAGTAACATAAATTCCAAACTAAAATATAAGAAAGATATTCCAAGGATATTCCTCAATTTTCCTAGGAATAAAAAACAAAATGTAATGATATACAAAGGTGGGTCATTAACTTCACGGAATGAGTAGGCAGGTCATTAATGAGGTTAGTTTTATAAAAATAAATGAGTTCAAAGACTGATTGTTAGTATAAATAGCAAGTTTTATTGAAATCGTGCCGTTAGTTTTTTTAACTATCGTCGACAAAACAACTCTATCTGCATGAATTGCAAAAAAAAATGAGAAAATCTGGTAACGCGCTTTCATAACTTCCTCGCCTAACAAGAAAAGTTGGCTCAAACCATAATGAAAGAGACGGCATTGACTTACGGAGGCTCTGGTTGAAGACACCTACCCAGCTTGAAGACACTCACCAATAGGACAGAAAAGCTACCACCCCGGACATTGTTCAAAAAGTCGGAAAAGTGATTTGGGAAGATGTTGGATTAAAGAAAAAGCAGCTCGCAGAAATGGTTGGAGTACCAAATACAACCATTTTAAATATCCTTCACGATCGTCTTGGCTTGACTAAAATCAGCGCAAATTGGGTGCCAAGAAAGCTCACGTCGCCTCAAAAACAACAGTGCGTGAAGTGCTGACGCGCATTTTTGAGCCCATGTAGTGAAGAAGAGGAGGGAGTATTGAGTCGAATCGTTACTGGAGGCAATTCATCATTATGAGCCTGAGTCCAAACAGAACTCTATGCAGTGGTCCAAATAAGGCGGCACACCACCATTCAAGGTGTAACAGTTTGTTGCTCTTGGCACTCAGAAGGAATGCTGTTGATCGAAAAAATGGCGTTTCAATAACTGCAGAATACCTCAGTTCCATTCGAGAGTGGTTGAAATAAGCTACAAAGGAAAAATTAAGAGGAAAATTAGCCAAAGATGTCCTCCTTCTTCACGACAACACGCTTGCTCACAAGATATATCGCCAAATATTTTTAGTTACACATAAACCCATGAAATTATTATAGAATGCGTTAGTGCGATTATTAATTAGAAAGCTCCACTTCAACTACATCGTAGTAAGAAAGTTTTGTGTGTTTAGGTGCATTACACGGACTTTCTATGCTTAATTGCATCGTATAGTCTGTATACTCTACTCTATGCAAATGATAAGGGATCATGCGTTCGGCTCAAACATTTCTCAGCTTCATATCTCGAAAACTACTTATCGTGCAAGAATTTGATGTATGAAGCTTTTTTGCAGATTTTAATGCTGAGTAAATTTGATGCTGAGTAAAGTTCCGTCGAAAATTTCCGCTTGGATTTATTTGGTAGTTTGGCCATTTTTCGTCCTGTTTTCTTGGCCTATTAGCTTCAACGTACCGTTTTCTCGTACTCTTACATATTTTTATTCTCCTCTTTTACGCTTGCCTAGGCAACATAATTGCTTGAATATGGTTCCTCTTCCGCCTTGGCTACGTACTAATAAAAAAAGTATGAATAGGAAGTATTACGAAATCGTATCGTCTTACGAAATCAATTAATTAAATTATTGAAATTCCAATTTCATCTGTGTGTTAAATTACGATTTACCACCTTATGTATATACTTTTATTAATTTGAATCTATAATATTTTATTTTATTTTTTTCTTCTTCCCTTATTCTTCTTATTCTAAAGTTTCATAATTTATTTTATGTTCTTTATTTTCTTATTTTTTACGTTTATTCCTTGTCTAGCCCTTAATTGGATATGTATCTGTTGATTTAGACAATCGTAAATAAATAAACAACTGTACACTAAACAATCATTATCAACAATAATAAGCTTGGTGTTCAATTAATTTCTTACTCTCAAAAATAAAAGATCTCCGATGGGTGCTGGGAGGAAATATGGCAACAATACTTCTTGTAACAATTACTTTCCTTCTCGTGATATCTTCTCAAAAGTCAAATTAACCTGTAAGAAGAGCCGCGGCGCGCCGTAGTATTAAGCTTGCGAAAGGCTTAAGTAGTCAACTCCTTTGAATTCGAATTTTCACCATTTCTTATATTCGAGAACGGTAGATAGACTCCATAAAATCTTTCTGCCGCTATAACTTACGAGACAGTCATCGAATCTAAAAGAAATTCACAGGGCAGATTAGTGTTTCAAAATAGTGGTAAATGAACAACTTGCCAAATTTGGTTAGTAGCGCTAAAAGTCCTTTTTAACGAAATGACCAGTCACCCGACTCATCTCGGATTCAGTCGAATTGTCTGATTTGGGCATGTGTTAACATAATCAGTTCATTTGGAGGAATCTGTCTCAGTTTCGATCGGACTGACAGTTTTCCTTGTTTGCAATAAAGTAAAAACAACGCTTTTTTTACACCGAGAGCCGTGAAAGCAGATGAGATATCTGACACGCCGGTTTACATATACGATTTTCGAAAATTGATATGAGACAAATAGGTATCAACCATCCTGTCTGGTCTTACACTTACCATTATCGGAGAGTCCAACTTAAACGGATCCGGTGACTTATTGGATCGTGTGATGTTCGTGTATGATAAAGATGTTCTGCCCATATAGCCTTTGATACAGATTGGGCATAGTCAGCGCTAGTAATTTTATCGTGGATTCGCTTTTTTTTAAAGCAACTCTTCACTTTCGATTCAGTGTACTCATATTAAAATAGCCAAAAAGAAATAATTCGTAGTAATTATTGATAACGTATTTAAATATTTTTATGTGTTTATACTATTCTCTTCGGATATTTATAGCTAATTATTCAGGAGATAAATCAAACAAAATTCAAATTTCAGTGAAACACGATAGAGCACTAAATAATACAGCCTGCTCCAGGTCACCGACTCGAATTCGTAGCATCTCTCCTAGACTATCTAATCAAAATCACATATCTCATTAAGCTCACATGAAAATGTTTCTGCAACATGGACTGAAGAAAGCATTTCCGCGAACGTTGAATGCAGTCATGTCGGAGTGTTTTTTTTTTTGCTCTAACTGCTTTATTTTTTGCTACACCTTCATTCATAGAGACGCGAAAGCATGCTGTTTGCCTCGCGACTTCAGCAAAAATAAAAAAATAATAATTCGAATATTTGTCGCCAGCTATTAGCCTCGCGATAGCGTGGCAAAACTGACTGAGCAAGTTTTTCTCATGGGCAGCTTAGACGTATCTACTCCTAGTCCTAGAGTGCTGGAAGAACCATTAAAGCTAATGATATCAGACATTTCGCTTTAGGCTGTAGCCAAGGTCAATAGCACCGAAGGCTATGCCGGAGCTTGCTCATCTTACTACATTTCATTCTTAACTCACCTTGACTTTTGATCAGCGTAACGCTCCGCGTCAAGAATCACAAAAAAAGAATATAACGAAATTGATCTTAACCTTGGAAGTCTCAAGACGGTAACGGAGCAGCGACTACAGCATGTATACGACTAAGAAACGCTGCTGCTCTTATCAATGGAAATATCCCTAGTCGGTGGCTGAAAAACACACGTACGCATCTTGGCTTTGTGTTTCTTCATCCATTCGTGCGATAGTTTTAATGATCCGAGCACAACAAAGCTGTGGATTATTTTATTTCATACATTGTCATGTCTTTTTCTATAGACATTGTGTATCTTTCGATTCTAGAAACCTTGCGAACTCTACACCTTCCGATAAATCTGTTATTCTCTCGATAAAATTCAATTCAATCATAATTATTTTAAAATTTGTTATTGGTATTTTATGAAAATGAAACTGAACGCTTTTCGAAATGCACACTGTTCGAGCTTGTTCTACCGAGCAATAATGGACAAGGTTAATACAATTTAGAAGCACATTATGTACAAGCTCGTTAGTGCGGCATCGAGAATGCGAATCGACTCAGATTTTGATTTCGATAGCTTCAAGGAGACGTCGTTGTTTGTAAAGATGATAACTCGAGAGTCGCTTGAAACTGGATTCAATGATTATTTCCCTGCCACTTGCCAGCAGTGTGGCCGGATATTTGCGAGAAAATATAGCCCATTTCATAGCCCAAAATAGTCAAGATTTCTTATTTGTAGCCCAAAAACCGCCACACCAGATTTATAACTAAATTAATTCATTTAAGCTGAATAAACTATAATATATAAATCCGTAAAATTCGTACGAAGTAACATAAATGCTCTAATTGTAGCGCAGAAGTCGTTTGAAACAGTAAAAATTTACGATAATTGAAAGATAAAAGATAAAAAATGTGAATAAATTACAGGAACTGTGTGTAAAATAAAAGCTTGGAAAAACAATTTGCAATTTCGGGTGGCACAAAATTTCCATTAGTATAAGAAACAGTCTTAATGGCTAGAACGACTGAGTATTTTATTTCAAATGTAAATATTTAATCCGATCTCATACATTCAAAACTATAAACGCAAGTTTTCAAATAAATTATTTTTTCGATCAGACGATCAGCTGTTAACATTATGTTTAGACGTTTAAATACTTTCAAAAGAAGATATACAGTGGCTCACAGCTTATTTGATACAATGCTTCTTTAAAAAATTAAGTTGCAATAACTCAAAAAATAATAACAATATCAAAAAAATTTGAACACAATTTTGAAGGCAATTGTTTGTTGTTTATTAAACAAGTTTATATTTGTTACAAAGTTGCTGTTTTACATCTTAAAAAACAAAAAAACTAAAAATAATAACAAATTTCATGTCACAGCTTATTTGATACAGTTTGATTAAACATTAAAATTCAATACTTTGTATGATAGTCCTTAGACTTAAGCAGAGCCTGGAGCCTATTCGGCATTGAATCAACGAGTTTTTTTGTGATGTCAGGAGTAATTTTTTGCCATACCTCTAGCAGTGCTTTCTTCAGGTCTTGTTTATTAGAAATCTTTCTGTTTTCAATATGTAATGTTTTCTAATGTTATCCAACAAAGTCCACAGATTCTCAATGACGTTCATATCTGGTGACTGTGCCGGCGGAGACATCAAATGAGGGCAATCCCAAATTGGCCAGGATTGCACAATTCCCGACTTGTGCCTTGGATCATTGTCTTGGTACAACCGAAATTGGTTGCTAACACCCAGTTTTTCAGTGCTTTGCAGCAAATTGTTTTTGAGTACATCAAGGTACTTTGTTTGGTCCATTGTTTCCTCAATAAACTTTAAATTTCTGACTCCGGCTGCGGACATGCAGGCCCAAACTATCACATTACCACCACCATGCTTCACAGTAGCTTTGAGGTTCTCCTTGTTTTGCTCAGTGCTTGCCTTGCGCCAGACATATGACATTCCGTCGGAGCCAAAAATGTTAAACTTGGACTCGTCCGCAAAAATAACCGCATTGCAGAACGCGGATGGCTTTCCCACATGCTCTTTGGCAAAGGCAAATCGGCTTATTGTATTTTTTTTTGGAAATGAAAGGCTTCCTACGAGCTACTCGGACCCTGAAATCATGGTCGCAAAGCACTCGTCGGACGGATTCAGCACTACATTACTTCCTTAATTCACGATGAACCTCAGTAACCAATTTTGGAGCGGAAATTTTTGTGTTTGCTTTCACTTTCCTTACAATGTATCGTTCGTCGGATACGGTGAAAATATTGTTTGGCGCATTTCTCCTCTTATTTTCTACCCGATTTTCGTGTAGGAAGCGCTCAATTATGTGATGCACTGTACAGACACTCAAATTCACACTTTCAGCAATTTTTGGAACACTTTGTCCTTTTTTAAAGTGGTTTAATACCAATTCGCGCTGTTCAATTGTGGTGCGATGACCCATTTTACAAATTTGGCTCATTTTGGCACTTCAGCTTACAAGATCTTGCTAAAACTTACTTAAGCCAATGTCTAAACACTATCAAAAATTCAAGAAACAAAAACAACACAGATTAACTCCGCGAGAAATAGAAGTTTATTCGCATTGAAGTGTCTGTATCAAATAAGCTGTGAGCCGCAATTTTTCTGCGCCAGTGGTATTTCTCTTTTAAGGGACGCCGAGGAATATTGCTGGAACATTTTTGGTTTGCATTGTATTCGTTGAACATGCATCTAGTCAAATACGTTTAAATTTTTTGAATAGGGTTCTTTATTTCAAAGTTACAGTGATTTGCATTTTTAAAAAGTCATTGTATCAAATAAGCTGTGAGCCACTGTACGTCAAATAATTTCACTTGTACAATTTTATGCATTGAATTTCGAATGACTGCGATTTGAGTTCACAATTTGAATCAACAAAAGCTGCTATGGTTTCTTCGGTTTAAAATTTAAAAAGTCATCATCCTTTAAAAAAGACATCTACCCAATCTTCTGGGAGAGACTCGTTTGTGGTCGTAAATTGATCGTATCCTGCCAAATTTGGAATGTCTGCTGGAATATTTTAATTCTCATCACTTTGAATGTGAACTCTCATCACGATTCCGCTTTCGACCCTCAGATTTCGAGGCAACCCACATTTCAAAAAACACTTTTGTAATTGTAAGTGAAGACACTTTATTCCAAGCAGATCGTATTACCAGAGAGCTTCAAATATAGAAACTAATTTTATTAGGTCTGAAGGACGCTCAGTATTTTCCAGAGCTCACAATATGAGATTCATCATATAAGTGCAGTAATTTAGTTTTATGTTTGGTATAATCCTGTGAACTAAGGGCTGTAAATAAGAAGTGCAAATAGGTGGAAAAAATTGCAGCTTGATGTCATCCAAATTACCAATGCTATCACATCTAGCTTTACCAAAAAAGATGGTGATGTTTCGGTTTTGTGTTTGCATTTTAATATCAAATGTGATCCATTCTTTAAAAATAGCACCCGTCAACTAAGATTTTGTGCTATCTCGGCAAGTTGTGCCCAAACTTCGCTTAATGTCAATTCTTCCCAACGATCTTGGTCTTTTGGTTTTTCCTATGCAGCTTCCATTAGAACTGTCACGCGTTTCTTTCAAGGTTTTCCATATGTAAATTTTTCAATTTAAGACGTAGTGTTTTATGAGTTGTTTCTCTACAAAATACTCCCGTCTCATCAAGATTATAGATATTTGAAGCATCATAGCCAACACATAACATTCTTAGCTGTGACTGAAATTCCTGAACTGTGTCTAAATCAACATCAGCTTCTACGCCACAGAGCAAGCCGTAGTGAATAATAATTTTAACGGATATTAGCTTTCTGTTTGATGACTTCAAATCACAAAGTTTTATTTTTGTGGTAGTTTGACAGGCTTTACTGTGAAGTATCTGGCCGGATATTGGCAAATTTTTGGAGCGTGTCTTAGAAGACCATTAATACAACAATTTATCTTTCTGGTAGTATGGTAAATTTAATTTCAACCGCTTTCTGACAGTGTCTTCAAAATTTTCCAACGTTATTTACTTTCCGTTTTAGTTGGTTATTGTTTTTTTTAAATACGATGCACCTGACTTAATAATTTCGAAGCTATCGGCAGTTTTTCTTTGGATGAGCAATTGTTTGTCGGATGACTATATTATTTCTAACTTATTGCGAACACTTAGATCGTTGTATTTTGCACTAATAGAAGATTTTTTCAGTTGTTTTGACGTTGCCTGAACAAACGTTCAAATATTTACATCATAATTATCGAATGAATTGCATTCGTACTTGCTTAAAGGGAAAACATAGAACAATGCTCAAATAAATCAATATTTTATTATTATCAGAATACCAATAAAATTCAAGATTCATTATTATCAGAATACCAATAAAATTCAAAATTCAAATTCTACACATTAAATAATTTTCCAGCAGAAAGTTATGCAGAAATTATACGAAAAAATTTCTAGACCTTGAACAGATAAGTTTTTTTTTGGAAAATTCATTTGTGCATAATTTTTCATGCTGGTCTTAAAACCGTATTTGTCCGATTAGGAAGTCCTACTAAGCAATTTTTTTGCAGCTTATCTGGTTCACGGTCCAATTCTAGAGATCGCCCGATTACAGAGTGAATTTTCTTCAAGAAATAGTATGTGCGGTGATGTTATAGTTCAATTGTTCAGGTGATTCGATCATACAGTGTCCCAATTAGTAGGTTTTACTGTATAGCCCAAATATAGTTTTTCATAAAAATAGGTAGCCCAAAAATCCCCAACCCGCGTAGTGAAAAAACGTCCCGCGAATTCAAATTTTAGATAGCCCAATTGGCGGGAAATAGCCCAATCTGGCCACACTGCTTGCCAGTCTCGTTACTTGCTCCCCGCCTCGCATACCGCACGAAAACGACTCATTGCCGTATTAATCTTGGTCCTCTTTGTGATATTTTTAGCACCGGTAGACGCACAAAAACGGTAATGATAACATGTCTCATTATTTCTGTGCATGATTAGAATTTTTATGACAATCCAATGTGGGAACTCGAGCTTAATCACTTGTCGTAGCGACATTGAAATTTCAAAGCATCTGAATTTAGGTTGCTGACATATTGGAAATATCAGTACGTGCGCGAATAAAGCTACTGAATATACATAAATATCTTAGAAAAGAAATAAAGTTGCGTCGAGAAGGTAAATAAAGTTAAGCAACACTTTAGGTAGACGAAGGACAAGCAGATAGAACGATATATGTATATTAAAAAAATAAGTTGAACGTGTATGTGAAATCCGGTTTCGCGAATTTTTTACCATGCGAAATTTGTGACTACCTTCTTCGTTGAATCGTTGAACATGTTTGCACGGCGAATCCCATAATACTTTAGCCTTGACTTTGGCCGTATATATACTGTAAATACTATCTAGCCGGTTCTAACGGGTGGTGATCAAACGGGTATCGCTATCAGTATATCGTAAATGTTAATATGAATTGTAACATGACCTTTTAATGTATTCGTTTCTCAATTGTTTGACATGTGTTTCTTCAACAATAAATAGAACTCGGCGATACAACATATTAAGGCTATTATTTGCATGAAATTGCATTAGGTTCGTATAAAGTAGAGCAATAACTATTGCAATTAAGCAGAGTAATTACATCGAGGTCGTTTGATATTATTACGCTGCGTCACTACTTTTCTACTTGTCACCGAACAAATCAAATGGGAAGAATCAAGTTTCGTATCAGTATGACACTTGAATACAGTCAGTAGAGCTATTGAGATAATTTCCGAAGCTAAACTGTCAAAAAAACTTTTAGGTTTACAATTTTTCTGTGAATCTACCTACTGTCATTGAGTACAACCTATACTCCCTGCAACCAAGCTATATTTTCCGTTCTAGTTGGCGATAATATGCCGCCAGCCAAAGTCATTTGACTATTTTAGGACATTTCAAAATAAATATGGCCAAATCCGGCGGTGGAAATCCAATCATCATTAATCGAAATGGAAATATTGATGTTTTCTCAGAATATTCGTCTAAATTTGAAATATAGTATATGGAAAAGCAATTTTCATTCATTATTTTTTATCAAGAGTGCTTTGGAATCTAATGCTTTTAAATTTAAAAAATAACTGCTGGAAATATAACCTATTCAGACGGTGTACTGTCAACATGAAACAAATAAAGCAAATTATTAAGTAGAATGTAGAAACTTTTCGCTGTTTTTCTCACTATAAAATCTGGCTTCGCATTATATTAAATAACTAATAACTGTTAACCAATTATTCTATTATTTTGTAAAAACATTTATGTGCTCATAATTCCTCTTCCAAATCAACTAACTATACGCGTCTAATACTGAAATTTCCAATGAAAATATAAGGTTATTGCTTTGTGTCCTTTCTCCATCCATCTAAAATAACCCTTGTTAGTATCCTGCTCACTTCAGTGGTACCTGTGTCCTAATTGAGTTCTCCATACTCAGGAAAATGTGTGGTACTTTTCTGTTTCCCCCCCCCCCCATTTTTTTTCACTTTTTGTTGTTGCAATGTTTCTAAAATTGATAAGAAAGTAGTAATTAGCCAAAATTATGATGGAGAAACACGTTTAAAGAAAAAAAATTTTTTTTTTAATTTTTTTAAAAAATAAATTTTTTAATTTAAAAATTAATTTTTTAATTTAAAAATTAATTAAATTAATTTAAATTTTAAATTAATGTCACATAACAGTGAGAATAAATTTTGCTCCATTTTTGACGTGTTACCTTTCCGAAGCTTCAACGCAATTTACAATTAAGCTATTACATTAATAATGTTGAATACAATTTGTTTATATGATTAATAACAGTATAATGAGCAGGCCTCCCCAACAACACATTAACTTTTGAAAAACTCATTCTGCCACATAAAAATGAAAAAAAATTTTAAATCGGAAAAAAATTTTTTTTTTTATGAATTTTTCCATCTCAATTTTTGTGGAGTAACTTTTTAACCCATTTCGAGCAGTTTTCATTAAAAAAATTAAAAAAATGGAGGGGGGAAAACAGAAAAGTACCAAAATTTATTCTCACTGTTATGTAACATTAATTCCAAATTTAAATTAATTTAATTAATTTTTAAATTAAAAATTTAATTTAAAAAAAATTAAAAAATTTTCTTCTTTTAAACGTGTTTCTCCATCATAATTTTGGTTAATTACTACTTTCTAATCAATTTTAGAAGCATTGCAACAACAAAAAGTGAAAAAAAATGGGGGGGGGGGGGGGGGGGGGCTAAACAGAAAAGTACCAAATGTGTTTCCGAGAATTAAAGAAAATATTTACTTGTTTACGAGATGTGAAATCTTCCACAAATCAAATAAACTTTTATCTGATGTCAGTAATTTGTGTAACTATTGTGTGAAAATTTCTTACATTCAACGGAATACAATTTTTACTTTACCTTATTTCAAGCAAGTAATTTTCCTTAAATCTAGTAAATTATGTCTACGAATCAAGTAAATTATATCTACAATGCGAACATGCTTTTACATGTTTCAACATCAACTACGCTTCAATATTCGACGAAAAAATTGATAGTTTTTATGATTTCTACCAACATTTGCGTTACACAAATGAGATGTCGGTAGCTTACCTCGCTAACGAGCCAGTCTGAAGCAGCGATTTGCTGCTCGCGGTTTCCAATCCTGCCGGGTTCATGGTTGTATTTGTTCGCCTTGAGTTGTCTTCACAGCCGGCGACTGGACATAATACCAGCGCTCCATTGATTAAGTGTCACATTATAGCTTTAAGTGGTGACTAAGGCATAAATAACACTATCGCTTCAGAAAATAAGAAAAAATATGGCACTTAAAATAAAGGATAATGGAATATTTGATATCGCCTTACCCCATATGTGTCTCCTTACCGCCATAGCTAAGCATTCGCTTCAAAAAATAATCCCCTGAGCTTCGTCATTGTCAAAAAAAAATAATTATTGCAAATTCAATATTTATCTGCTTTGGCTCGTGAAAATATTTTTTTTACTTGTTCCATTTTTTTCACTTCCTTCAAAATAAGCCGCGCTTTTGAAATGGAGGGGGGCAGAGTTTTTGCGTGCCAACGACATGCGATCTTCTCAAGAGGTCCCGCATCT
This sequence comes from Nemotelus nigrinus, assembly GCA_947369275.1. Classification (NCBI taxonomy): domain Eukaryota; kingdom Metazoa; phylum Arthropoda; class Insecta; order Diptera; family Stratiomyidae; genus Nemotelus; species Nemotelus nigrinus. The sequence goes on from OX376374.1 coordinate 78,778,462, forward strand.
AAGTAGTAACCACGCCCAACACTGCTTAGCTTTGGTGATCGTAGGAGAACCGATTGATACCAGATTTATGGCAACATTTCCTTAATACTATATCAAATTTTACTCAGGCCAAGATCAATATCAGTTTTTTGAAATGAAGAAATTCTTTTCTTTCGATTGAGTAAATAGCCGTGTATATTACCAGGATCGACTTGGACTGGCTTGACGTGGAACGGATTGAAATGAAACTTCAAAGTAGGTTTTTGGTGTGACTGGATTAAAGTGGATTAACTGAATAAAATGCAGCTAGTTCTACTAAAGTGAAATATATCGCATTGTAACGTCACATATATAAATAAAATTCAAGTGGGTATCACATTTTACAATCCTCAATCCATCAATCCGCGTCTTTTAACGCCCAAGTCGATCCAATCCAGTAAAATTTCGTGATTGGATCGACTTAACTCAAATCAATCCACTGCGCGTATACAACGTGGTTTGACTAATCCTAAGCCAGTTTGAAACCACGTTATAAACGAGGCTAATATTTCTTTGGCGCAGAATCATTACCAATTTTCTTTGATAATGTGTTCATTTTTCCTCAATAAATTGAAGTATTTTTCTGAGTGCACAACCAGCCGATAATCTGTCATTGATTGTATTATGCCGGGTTTCCACCAAAGAGACAATTTGAAAAACAGTTTTGTTTTCAAAAAACAAAACAAAATATTTGTTTTGTTTTTTGAAAACAGTTCTGTTTTTTGTAAACAGACTGTTTCAACTGAACAGACAGGTTTTGTTTTCAGTTCTGTTTATCCTGTGTCCGAGAAATGTCTGAAGACGGTGATTTTATAATTAAATGTGATTTTTTTTTATAAATGATATTAAAAAAGAAAAAAACCGAGATATTGGGCCAATTCTCAATTAAAAAGGAGAGTTGATTATAGCACGGAAGAATTATTGGAAGATTTATTTACTGACAACGTGGGCTTAAATGGAGAAATGAGATCATCGTGACTACTTTTTTTGAGCTCATTATAACAGTTTACACAAATATGAAAAATTTTTCAGTTAACACAAACATGAAATATACAGGAAAACAAATTTAAAACCAAATTTAAAACAAATTTAAAAACCAAAGTCCATTAATCGATATACTGAGTGTTCTCGCAGAAAACAAATGCATGTTTCAACCAAATAGACACAAAAATTGCGAACAAACATGTTTTCTTTTGATCTTACCGACTCGCGATGGGAAGGTGTTTTGTTTACTAAAACAGTTTTCAGAGACAAAAATGTTCTCGAAACTGTTCAATTTTTACAAAACATTCGTGTTTTTGTTCAGAAAAACTTTTTTTGTCCGTGTTTCTTGTTTTGTCTCTTTGGTGGAAAAACGGCATTAGTTTCGTTTGTGCTGTCAACATTCTGCTACGGCTGGACGATTCAATAAGTTTTATATTAGGGCTGCCCCAGTAAAATTTGAAATTTTATCTTTTTGAATATTTCTGTGTGTATACCTGCTCCCAATCCTTAAGCCATACGGTAAACTTCAATATAAACGACAGAAAATTATATTGATATTCACTCATCCAGAAGCACTTTAACTGGTAATATACTGATAAATACTGGTAAACCAGAAAAAGTACGACAGCAAATTATTTTCAAATACGTGAAAAATTCCGAAATCAAGTATCCAAAAATTGCTAAGAAATTTAAAACGTCACTTTCAACGGTCAAATAAGTAATTTCAAATTATAAAAATGGTCTGGCTATTACGAACAATAAAGGATCAGGTAAAGAATCCGGAAGTATAGCCAAGGACTTAGCGAAGAAAATTGTCAGGTAGCTCGAAACTAAACCCAACATTTCCGTTCGAGATATGGCAGTAGTTACTGGTACATCGAAGTTAGCGGTCTATCGAATGAAGAAACGTTACAACCTAAGAGCATATAAGGTGCAAAAAGTTACATATCGATCCAAGGAAAAGGAGAAATTATCAAAACGCGGGTTCGCAAATTATACGATCAAAGTAACGAAATTTGATTGTGTTATTTCAGATGACCAGACTTATGTCAAAGCGGACTTCAGGCATGCAAAAGATTCCTTCAGGAAGATTTTACAGTGCTAAAGCGAAGGGTGCAGTGAAAGAAATATTTAAGTCGAAGAAAACCAGTAAATTTCCTTAACAGTACATAATGTGGCAGACAATTTGTCGATGTGGTCTAAGGAGCAATATTTTTCTAGCGGAAGGCACTATCAATGCCCAGGCTTACATCGAGCAATGTCTGCAGAAGCGATTGTTAACTTTCATTAATACGCTCAAAGATTCCGTGTTGTTTTAATCAAGTCATCATGCTGAGAAAATGCTGTTGTGGTATAAAAGCAACCACGTCATTTTTGTTTCCAAGGAGGTCAACCCACCAAATCGGTCTGAACTTCGACCAATATAACGATACTGGGCTCAATTGGAACAAGTATTGAAGTTTCCTTTTCCTGGGGAAGCTAAAAATGTATCTGACTTTAAAAAGAATGGGAACAAGCATACGAAATCGTTACTGAGCCCTCTGGGAAAAACTTAACTTTGGTCCTCACACGAAAAAATTCAAAACATTCACTCCAAGCCACACTAACGTTTACAAATGTAGCTCCGATATATCTTTAGGAGGTACGCTATAGTAAAAACTCTAGCGCACCTGAACCGCTAGAAAACTAATTTTCGAAGAAATTGTCTTTGAGTGACCAAAAAATTTGGAAAGACGTAATACACTTTTTTGTAGAATCATATCAACCATTCCTTATCTCATGCAACAAAACTCAACTATAACACAAATGATGAAAATGTTCAGTGCTGGCAACACTTTCCCAACGTAGCAGCAATAAGTTTACCATAACATGCTCATACTTAAATCAACTTATTCTTTGAATTTCGTTCTCATCGGAGGATTTCATCGAAAGTTTCAGCGGTTAAACGTTGTTTGAGGCTGCCATCCGAAAAATGTTCAAAACTCGGAAAATTTAAAAATTGGTTTCTTATTTTTATCGCAAATGCTTTGCATATGAGTATGTAATTTCAAGCATGTGTTGGTGCAATATTTACGAAAATGGCTAATAATAGTTACCCTGTGTCAGCAGCAGAGCAAAATATATACCAAGTCTGCTTCACGTTAAGTTAAACCCAACCAGTAAATTTCGTTTCGATTGAATCACTGCGCTGGAAGCTTTACGGGTGAAAAGAATTTTAGGGCTGCCACCCTCAAAACTTTTCAAATTTTTAAAACGTTAATATTTGTTGTTAATTTTCATTGCAGGATTATTCCCATTTGCAAATCTAATGACACAATCGCTCAGTAAAGAAATTCCACAAAATTACAAAAATGGTCATAGCTGGCAGCCCTTTCATGATTTTTATACGAAATGCCTACGACATTTACATCACATTAAGGTCCATTTACTGCATGAACTTCGTTTTGATTTCTGCACTGGACCGGAAGCTATAGGGAAAAAAGCTTTATTTTGCTGAGCAAATTTGCAAGATTTATGAGACAAAAATCACCATAGCTGGCAGCCCTATTCTAATTTTTCAACCAAATTTTTACCAAATATTACATAGAGTAAGATTCAAGTACTGTGTGAGTTTTGTTAAAATCTGATGGCTGAATCGGAAGTTATAGGCCAAAAAGCTGTTTTTTTTTCTCAGTGATTTTTCAAGATGGTACCACTGGCACAGGGTTGCCCGCATTTCAAAATCACTTCTATCAGACCTGGTCCTAGCAAATTCCAACATGTCCTGTAAATTTCATTATGATCGGATAATCCGGTCGTCAGTTCTCGTGAACAGAACTTTCGAGTGCTGAAAATAGAGGTAATTTGGTGATGGGTTGCCGTTCTTGTGCAAATCGGAATTTTCAAAATTTAAATTTGACATGATGGAAAAAGGTCAAAATTTATCAATGATTTGAAACTTTTGCCAAAAATCAAAAATTTTTGAGGAGGGTCAGTGATTTGAAGGATTTTTTTTCAGGAGCCTGCCGTAGCTACAGATTTACCCGTACAACCTTGAAAATCCAATATGCTAAGTCCTAGTCAACATCAATACGCTCGCTCGATCCAATGTTTGGATCACAAGTAATGACAAATCAAAATTTGAAAAAAAATCCTTGCCTACTTTTAGGCACTTAGCACCCACACACGGCTCAAAAATTTCAATTCTTTATCATAAACAAGCTTTGAATATAACTAATTTTCATTCCCAATACTTTTTTTCAACGAAAATTTACACTGCTTGGAAATATAGGAGTACCTCAAAATTCACTAAAACGCTCGCCGCCGCCAAAAGGTTTAAGGTATCTGAATTTGAGAAAGTCGTGGACATACCTACTATATACATCTACGTTCTCCGAAAGTTTCAGCTCAATCGAATCGGCCACTCCAGAGATTATCTCGGAAAATCATTTTGCTGATATATATATACATATATATATATATATATATATATATATATATATATATATATATTCTTGATATATATATATATATATATATATATATATATATATATATATATATTCTTGATATATATATATATATATATATATATATATATATATATATATATATATATATATATATATATATATATATATATATATATATATATATATATATATATATATATATATATATATATATAAAGAAATATGAATTTTCGGCGAAACGATTTTAATACTAATGTTCTTCGAACATTAGTAAAAATAGCTCAATTTTCCTAAACTCAAAAGGTGTAATTACTGAAGCACATTTAGTAAAAGGGCCAAATTTTACTGGGACAGTTCTTAGTGTCGTCTTTATTAGGATTCAAATAGTTTTTGTCTGTAAATAGATTATTTCAATTTGAGACTCTGTTTATTTTTGTTTTGCTGTTCAAATTGCCACTCCTAATGATAGTAGACGAATTGGTCAGATAGAATATCAACAGAATTTACACCGTGACGGCTGTCTTCTGATCCTGAAACGGATAACATTTTTCAGCGCGTCTCAGTGATTTTACATGTTAGGTTCAAAAAGTGGTTTTGGCATGTTAGGTTTAATAATTTCTAGTTTGTCTGTGGTAAATCTGAGGTCATTTTCCTTTTATTGAAAGATAAGTTAGTTTATAATATTTGTTCTAATTTGTCCGAGCTGTTAATTTTGTCCTGTCCGTTGTCGGAATTTTTATTTTTTATGCGTACTTAAAGATAAAGACTGTTTTGTCAGAGGTTTTATTTGTTGTATTGGTTTAGGTGGGGGAAGTGGAGGATACTCATTTTCCGCCTCACCGGATGAGGAAAGAGCATCCTGCACCTCCATATCCATTTCAACACTAATTTGCTGCTCATTTTCCTCCTGCTGACGACACAGTTGTGTCATTGTAATTTTTTGTCTTTTTTTCCTCATTTTGTGTCGGAGATTTAGTCAGTTTTTTTTACCAATTTTGTCAAGAATCACGTCTGTTAATTCCTTGTTTTGTTTTATCAGCTGTTCGTTTTGTCTACGTTGAGCTAATAATTTTGTCTGTGTGTCAGTAAGTTGTTTCATGATTTTATTCATGGTCTCGTTTAGTCGTTTTATTTGCGTCGTCAGCTCTGAGATTTGTCTGTCTTCCTCAGAATTTGACTCTTCTTCAACTGTTTCCTCTCCATCACTGTTTGTCTCGTCTTGTCCATCCTCTTCTTCACTGTCTTCTAAGCCCTCCTCAGAATCAACGTCTACTATTCCGTGCTCGTCTGACATTTTCCGTCAAAACCTAGCTCTGTATGTACTTATTTATTATTATTTTTGTTTTTTAAACCAAAAATACCGTTAACAACAAAAAAATATGTAGCCCCAGACCACGACAGCTCGGATTTGGGATTAATTCTATGAAAAAGTTCAGATATATTGCTGAACTGTTGAGACACTCACCTTTTGGATGGGAGCTTCCTGTTTCCAGACTCGTAACTCCTAGTTCTGGTTTTCCAATTGGCACAAGTTTCCTTCTCTTTAATGTTATTATTATTTCACTCAGCTGTTTTTATTGTCACCCTGTTTTAATTTTGTTTTATTCACACTTTCACTGTCAGCCTATTTTGCATTTTCACTATCATCCTGTTTTGTATTTTTATTTTCACATTCGCTTTCACCGGATGTCCCTTAACGGGCTTTTCCACTTGTCGCACTAACTGTTTTAATTTTTATTTTAACGTCACATTCAATCACGCCGGATTATATATAACGGGCTTTTTATTTCTCACTATTGAAAAAAAACACATGTATAGTGTTGATTGAATGCACCTCCCTGGAATCGAGGCCTATTTATATGTTATTTTATGCTGACCTAGTAGGTATATGCAAGCTGAAAATAACCGATTATCACTACTTGTGGATCACCCCTCGTATGTTTTGTTTTCCATCGCTTGAATCATAAATGTTCGTTACTATAGAGTGCTGAGTATTTTCTTACGCTGGCTCACTTCGATGCTGATGAATTAAATGCCATTACTTTGTAAGCATTCTTCCAAAGTTTTGAATCAAACTACTCTGATCACTTGTCAAGGCGAAAAGATACAATTCAAGCCCCACTGAAATTTTGAACATTCCCTGTTTGTTTGGTTCCATTGCTGTGGTTGCACAAACGCAATCGTATCTCGTTTATGATGCATGCTCTGTTTCTTAGATCACAAAGCTATTTAGTTGCTGGAAGGCTTTCTAAAGCTTCCTATATCATGCTTTGGGAATAAACGGAAGCAAGCCAAAAAAAAACCGTTTGAAAAAACTCAAATTCTTTTGCCTATTTCCGTTTTTGTTAGACTCTTACTATAACCACTAAAAAAGAAACAATTTGATTCTGAAAATTGCCTCCTTTTTCAGTCTGCAACAACTAGATGATGCTATTCATCAATGCTAGGAAATGACACTTAAATTCGAAAACTGTTGTATAAAACAATGATTCCAGATGCAAAGCTTTAGTTCCCTGAGATGAAACTTGCTTTAAGTAGGTCATTTGATTGCTGCCCTTATCGGTAAATGCTAAGCAACCTGAAATTCAATTAAATCTTAATAATTGATTTCGATGCAATTTGAAGCTTCTGAAGTGGCAGCATTGATTTGCAGCTGAAGTCCGTGCTCACGATCAATGAGCTCCGCACGCACGTATCGCGAGGCACCTTGGGTGAAGTCGATCACGAATATTTTTGAGAAATTGAAATGTTCGTGCGAATATTTTTTTAAGTATGTCGCCCTAGACGACATTTGGCACATTTTCCATACCTACTAGTGATGGGTCGCTCATGAGCGAGTCAATCAAAAAGAGCGACTCTTTTGAAGGAGCTGTGTGAGTCAACTCTTCAACTCTGAGCGACTCAGCTCTTCGACTCTTTTGAAAGAGCTATGTGAGCCATCATTTAGAATAGCTCCGCACACTTCATACCTTCACTTTAGTGGCAATAGCGATATTGCGGAGCCACTCAAACAACCACCCGACCAAATAAAGCTTATGCATATACACACGGCAATACTTCATTAGACTACCGTGTGTACTTGAAGCGAAATCTATGCTATTCTAACGTCGGAACACGAACATATGTATACGACTATCGTATTGCATAGTGAAAAGAGTCGCTCCGTTAAATGAACACTGTGCGAGTGAGGAATAAAAGAGTCGCTCCGTTGAATGAACACTGTGCGAGTGAGGAATAAAAGAGTCGCTCCGTTGAATGAACACTGTGTGAGTGAGGAATAAAAGAGTCGACTCCGTTGAATGAACACTGTGCGAGTGAGGAATAAAAGAGTCGACTCCGTTGAATGAAGAACTGTGCGAATGATGGATACTGATCGTGTGCGGTTATTGATGGCGACATTTTGTGAACACACAGTATGCGTTTACGTGCGTATATTTTGCTCTGGTTCACGAGTATTTTAGTAGCCAAATGTTGGCTATTAGGCGGTGCATTTCATAGGTAGATTTTAGAGATGAAGCGTATACACTAGAACAGGTATATGGAACAGGTTCGTATCGAATATTTTCGTTCTTCAAAAAGTTTTTAGGGCAAAAGTAGTTGAAATCGGACAAAATCGGCCAGTTTGGGGTTAAGGTGGTTTGGGACATAACGGGCCAAGACCTATTGCTACGATACAAAAATTTCGATTTTGTAGGGGAGTAAGGGGTTTTTTGGCCATAGTTTGGCAAATACTGCCTTTAGGACGCTTTCGATGATTGGAAGTGGTCGGGGAGTACAATAGTGATATTTCAAGGGCAAAAAAAAATTTTTGATAGGAGAAATTGGGCAAAAACGTTCATTTTTCCAAAATATTTTTTTTTTTACTAGCATTAATTTGGGGACCTTTTTGAATTGTTTCGGGCGAAATTTCCATACAAGTCTGGGAAAAAGCGGCCTAGAGTCGAAAATACGGCAATATGAAATCTGCCGAAAAACCGTCCGGAAAAACTGAAAGTACCACTAAAAGTGCTAAGTAGGAAAAGGTTGAGATCCTTTTAGGGCAAAAGTAGCTGAAATCGGGCAAAATCGGCCAATTTGAGGTTAAGGTGGTTTGGGACAAAACGGGCCAAGACCTATTGCTGCGATAGAAAAATTTCGGTTTTGTAGGGGAGTAAGGGGTTTTTTCGCCATAGCATGGCAAAAACTGCCTTTACGATGCTTTCGATGATTGGAAGTGGTCGGGGAGTACAATAGTGATATTTTAAGGGCAAACAAATTTTTGAGAGAGGAAAATGGGCGAAAACGTTCATTTTTTAAGCGTATGCTCTAGAACAGGTATATGGAAGAGGTTCGTATCGAATATTTTCGTTCTTCAAAAAGTTTTTAGGGCAAAAGTAGTTGAAATCGGACAAAATCGGCCAATTTGGGGTTAAGGTGGTTTGGGACATAACGGGCCAAGACCTATTGCTGCAATATAAAAAATGTCGGTTTTGTAGGGGAGTAAGGGGTTTTTTGGCCACAGTTTGGCAAGAACTGCCTTAAGGACGTTTTCGATGATTGGAAGTGGTTGGGGAGTGCAATAGTGATATTTCAAGGGCAAAAAATTTTTTGATAGGTGAAATTGGGCAAAAACGTTCATTTTTCCAAAATATTTTTTTTTCGACTAGCATGAATTTGGGGACCTTTTTGAGTTGTTTCGGGCGAAATTTCCATACAAGTTTGGGAAAAAGCGGACTAGTTTCGAAGATACGGCAAAATGAAATCTGACGGAAAATCGTCCGAAAAAATTTTGGTAGCAAAATAACGGCAAAATTACAACCAAAACAGAGGCAAATGGAATACGTAGAGCTTAAATTAAAGTTTCATGCTATTACCAGGTGGAACTCTACGTAATCTATGCTTGTGCGCATTCAAGAAGTAAAAGAGCCACTATTAGCCACCTTAGGTGTCCTGAACTAAAATCTACCAACTCCTTCTTCTGATGAATGGAATATTATGAAAACAGCCCCTGATAAATTGAGCATCTTCAATGAGGCTACTCTAGAAATAAGCAGTGAGAAAACAGTAGCGATTTCTAAAATATATATTATTACATCAACGATTATAAGCTACATTTCAGAACTCTGTCTGAACGAAAATAAAACTGCTGATGTACGCAGTTTTTTAAATGTGATCCAAAGAGAACTTTCAAACAGATTTAAATTATATAAAGAAAATATGTTTTGCCTAGAGAGCGTTCTTTTAGATCCACGATTTAAAAGACTAGCATTTCAAAATGAATCCACGTACAAACTTGCTTGTATACATCTAGTTTCGGTACCCACAGCACAAGGAACGCAAAATTCGCTATGGCGAAAATTTGATGACAAAGTCAATAGTGTATGAACCCAGCAAAGCTATGTAGCTGCAGGCATTCACGAAATGGATAAGTATTTACAACATGTAACTATACCCAGAACTGCTGACCCTCTCAATTGGTGGAAGGAAAAGAAAGATTTACATCCCAGAATCTGGAGATAGTGAATCAACGATTGAGTAGAGTGGCCACTTATATGGAAAGATTTTCAGATGATTTTATGGTTTATTTTTAAATTTATATTATATGCTATATTATATTTTTAAAGTAATGTTATGTTATATTAGATTTAAGCTTATTATTATTAATAAAACAACAAAAAATAGCAATTTACTTTATACTTTTGCAACCATAAAAAAGTTGCTTGAAGTGACTCTTTTGAGTGGCTCTTAAAGAGCGACTCTTTAAAGTGAGTGAGTTTTACGGAGCTGGCTCACTTCAAAGAGCCATTTTGCCCATCACTAATGCCTACACTAGTGTGAATTTTCTTTTTTCAAACACTTAAAATCGATTTACTTCCAATAGCTGAATGGTAATGGGCAATGGCGGACAGAAACATTACTAGATTTATGTCAATATTTCAATGGCTAAGAAAAATTAGATCTCTTGCTGAACTTATGTTATTTAACTTCGACACAAACTTATTTATTATATAACTATATTAGTTTCAAAATTTTACGGTCACATAAGAATGGATGAAGGCATGGAAATGTAACGTGCTATGCCAGTTAGGTTTATTTCGCATGCGTAGGTATTCCAATCAGCTTCAGAATCAAATCTCGTGCAATCAACGATAATTAAGAAATAAAATGCTATAAAAGACCCTTATCATAAGATTATCCTCCACAGTTTGGAGCATGCATTGCGTTGAACACAAAATACGGGCAGATTGTCCACAAGATTTTGATGTGAGTTCGGTTCAACCAACACTTCCTCAGCCTCCAAAGCTGTACTGTTCTAAAACATATTAAATGACAAACTGTGTGTTACGGCCATTTGAGAAAAATGATTGACCAGGAAATCGTACTAACTTTCATGCCAACGACTGATTTATAATCGCAAGTGCCACAAAGATATCAGACAGAATAAATAAAATACTGCGAATAGAAGGCGATGAACAAGTTCATAAAATGAATTCAGGTTCCTTTGGTATGTGCATTCGAGAGTCGCGAATAATGCGCAAGTAATTGCACGGTTCGTAGTTATCGTGGTCGTTGTAGACTTTGCATGCAAATCCAATTAACACTCGAAAAGTCAGTCCACATGGCGACTTTGTGCGTGCGCGTCGATTTCGACCCCGGAATCTACTATGAAATGTTGGCGGACAAAGTGTCTGCCAGCTTGCGATATCCTCTACATGCTTGTTTGTTTAACATTGAAGGCAATAATGGAAATTAATGTGATCGCAAATTATTAGTTCAAGTATAAGTGTTACTACTGCCAGTGCGCCGACAACACCCATGTGGGCTAGTTAACAAAGTTGTGTCGGTCAGTGGAGCAGTTAAAGTACTTAATCGACTTCGATTCGACCCCGCCTGCATTATAACGACACAAAGGCATAACGTAGCTAATATACAGTCTGTCAAGAATGAGTTTACACAAAGGAAAAAAATTCAATTTTTGATCTTTCTAATTATAAAATACTACTTTTTATTTATGTAAATGAACTTTTTTTTCTTAATTATAGTTATTTACATTATTTCCAACCGATATACATATACAAAAAAAAGTACAACTTCAATACAAAAGAAGAATAAAAAGAACAACGAAAACAATTATTACAATTCTTGAAGTGTCAAGAAACTCTTTACACAACTCTTTTTGTTTGCATTCCTGGAACGATGCGGTAAATTTACCGTAATTTTTGATCTGTACTGTAAAGTTCTATGAATTTGATCATTAGTGTGTGATTAATTTTTCGCTAGTTCGCATAAATAAGTGAGATATTGTGTTTTAAAATGCCAGGCAAAAGATTATCTATCCTTTGAGTTAATTCAGATGATATACTATAATCACCAATTAGGTAAAAGTGCGCAGGAACTGTCGAAAATGTTTTGTATAACACGAAAGACAGTCTATAACGTTATAAATCGTGCTGAAAATGAGGATAGATTGGAGCCAAAGTTTGGAGGTGGCCCAAAGCCAAAAATATCTAAACGTATAGAGCGCCTTATGATAAGGAAACTTGATAAAAACCCCTGGATTTCGACCAGAACACTTGCTAGAGAACTCAAGGAAGAGTGTGATGTTGCTGTTTCCCATGAAACAGTACGACAGGCCATCCTACGAAATAAGTTCTCATCAAGAGCTGCACGAAAGAAACCACTACTTTCTGCACTAAACATCGAAAAGCGTTTTTCCTTCGCTATGATGCACCTATCTCAACCCGTTGACTTTTGGGACGACGTCATATTCTGCGATGAGACGAAAATGATGTTGTACTACAATGATGGACCGACAAGAGTGTGGCGCAAGCCTTTAACATCGTTGGAAAATCACAATATCATTCCGACTGTAAAATTTGGTAAGTTATCCGTTATGATTTGGGGGTGCTTCTCAAGCAGAGGAGTAGGAGACTTGGCATTCATCGAGTCAACCATGGACGCCCAACAATATTTGCATATCCTTAAAACGTATTTGGCAAGCAGTGCGCAGAAATTCGGGTTTATGCATAACAACAAACCAAATTTTAAGTTTTACCAGGACAACGATCCCAAACATAAGGCTCACATGGTGCGAATGTGGCTCCTATACAACTGCGGAAAAGTGATGGATACGCCAGCCCAGAGTCCTGACTTGAATCCCATCGAGAATTTATGGGCCTACTTAAAAAAACAAGTCGCTAAAAGGCAACCCAAAAACCGAACTGCCTTAAAAACTGCGATTCTAGAAGAATGGCAAAAAATACCAACCACGTATGACCTGCAAAAGTTGATTCATTCAATGAAAAATCGATTGCAATGCGTGGTGGAAGCCAAAGGTGGCCATACCAAATATTAAATATACCAAATAATATTAAATATCCTGTAAATATGTAAATATTAAAAACAATAATAATTTGTGTAAAGAGTTTCTTGACACTTTAAGAATTGCAATAATTGTTTTCGTTGTTCTTTTCGTTCTTTTTTTGCATTGAAGTTGAACTTTTTTTTGTATGTGTCGGTTGGAAATAATGTAAATAACTATAATTAACAAAAAAAAAATGTATTTACATAAATAAAAAGTAGTATTTTATAATTAGAAAGATCAAAAATTGAATTTTTTTCCTATGTGTAAACTCATTCTTGACAGACTGTATATTGTAATTATTTCGTTGGTGTTTACATGTTTGTTATTATAATAGGGTTGGCAACAACAATACGATACAGTAGCTCGTCATCGGTATTTTCATAGTACGGCACGGCACAGCATGCCATCGTATTGGGCTAAGTGTTGTGGTCCAAATATGATGTCAAGCAGCCAACGTTACTACTGAAATGGGGATAAGCCCATTTTCTTAATTAAATGAGTATTTGCTTGAACGAAATCAGTTCATGTCAATTGCGGCGAAAAATTAAATTGAATTTTAAGTGGACGGGTGTACTTAAAGTTGAGCTAGTGAGATAAGCAAAAAAAATGTATTCGTATTTTTTATGATCATGCTCATGATTAAAATGTCTCGTCGCTTTGGAGGTTTCCTCTTTTCCGCCGAATTTCTTAAGCTCTGCACCATTTATCACTTGTTTCAGTATCCTGTTGTTTTGCAAACATTTGATATCGCCAGCCCATTTCACTGGAAGATCGTCAAATAGCTTTGGACTTACACGTATCTCTTTCTTTCATCGGTCAAAATATTTTCGGAGGACATTCCCCTGGAACGCATAAACAGATTTTTCTGATAACTTCGTGAATTTGTGAGCCTCGTTGTTAAATGATACTGCCAAAAGTAGATCAAAGACAGAAAAGGTCCTGAGACACCAGATGTCCAATGGAATTGGGAAGAATAACAGAAAATTTGGCAAGTGCCGTTATTCCTTATGTGCGTGACGAGGTAACCGGTTGCCTTTCGCATCTTTCAATTGTTTTTTTTTAGTTCCTGCGATTGTATTCAGCTTCAACTTTTTGAGGACTCCTACAATCGTACGAAAATAGTTTCCAATCAGCTTCAGTAGCAATTTTTTCAAAAAGCGACGCGAGGGGAAATTTTTAATTTTTTTAAGAATATATTGTAATTTAATTATAAGATGTTTTTGTTTTGCTGTTTGAGTTTTGCTTGCTTGTCATAGCTTAATTAAAGTCAAGAATACATTCAGAAGCAAAAATTATTTGTATCTTTGAATAAAGTGGTGGTCAGCAACCTGCACTAAGTTGATCTTTGAATACTAAAAAAATATTACCATCAAAGTTCGAATCAGGCGAAATGAACATGACTTCGATCATGGATGCAGGAAGAAAGCCAGGATATACGGGAACTTGAAACACCAAAATTACAAATGTTTACTAACAGCACTGAGTGGTTTACCCTGCCAAATGCTTGCGCGAAGTCAGAGTAAATCACATCAGCTTGTAGACCGTTGTCCAAGGTACACGTGACGAAATTAGCGAATTCCATTAAATAAATAAATCCACTAATAAAGTCATAGAACATCCCTTAATGAATCCATCTTGCTCTTTAGAAAATAAGTGACTAAAAGCACTATGAATTCTTTCATAAACGATCTGCTCAAACAACTTAGGAAAGCAAAACAGGAGAGATATAGGGCGGTAGTTGGGAGCATTATCAATGTCCCCTGACTTTAAAATCGGAAAAACATTGGCAGCTTGGAAGGAAAAACACTAACGGACAAACTCAAGATATATACAATAGTCAGGGGAACACATACGGAAGATGCAAGAGACTTAAGAAACACATTAAAAATACTATCAGGGCCGCTGTTCGCTGAGTGATCCAACAAGGATATTACGATTTCCACCTCCAGACGATTAGTCATCACAAAATCCTCATGAGAACACACAGTCGAACCAGAGTTCCCTGAAGCAATATTAGCAGAGGAACATGAAGATGCAAAGAACTTAGCAAACAAATCACAGAAAAAATTGTCAGGAAATGGGTTACTTATTTTAAGAGGGCGGACTTACGACCAGAAAGGTTTCAAAGTATTAGTAAAGATACGCTAGTAAGTATTAGTAAAGATAGTAAAGATACGCTTCAATATGGGCGAAGTACCCACGTTTCGCTTCTTCAACTGTTCTTTAGCCACTACTCGCAAAGATCGACAATACTGAAAAGTTTCAACAGATGAACTATGAAGAAATTCATTTCGGGCCTTATCCTTCTCGCGCAAAGATTTAGCGACTGCCGGAGAAAACCAACCAGAGCAAGCACCACGACCAGTACGAGACAAAGGGGTAAATCTAAATACAAGGCAATTAAGGAGAGAGTAAAAAGAAGAAAGAACTTAATTGATTTCAAGCCCACGAAAGAAAGAAAACCAGTTGATAGGGAGGGGCTCAGCAGCAATTTGTTCTTAGTCAGCTTTAAAAAGTTGAAATACGACACAGCTCTGCCGTTTGTGCATGACCTATCCAATAAACAAAAATCGATGGAAAGACGGGTATGATTACGTTAGGAAAGAATGATGAGGAAAGAGATAGACTAGAAGAAGGGAAGTTAGAAAAACAAACCACTGTTATTATACGAATGCAATTAAACTGGGATAAAGAACAAAAAGTCCTACAAAGTCCGACTTACCAATTAGTCCGAAACATGACGATGTATATACAGGGTGGACAAAAAGTAGGGTATCACTTATTTTTTTAAAAAGCTCGAAAAATATAAAAAGCACTTTATTGTTTTTAATTTAGATATTAAGCTTAGATATTACGTAATATAATTCACAACTTTAATATTTGGTGTGACGCCCTTCCATTTCGTGGCATTGAATAATCCGCCTTTGGAAACTATTGCAAAGTTTGAAAATGTGGTCGTTGCTTAGTTGGGCCCAAACACTTCGTACTCGTTCAATTAGAGATTGACGATTGGTTGGTATAGGTTCGTTGAACACTGCCTCCTTCAATATTGCCCATAAATTTTCAATGGGATTAAGATCGGGTGAGTTGCCTGGCCAATCCGTCCAAAAATACTCTTTCGCCTTCGATATACTGGCTTTCGCGGTATGGCAGCGAGCTCCATCTTGCATTAAAATGGGAGGAATTCCTCTTGGATACTGGCACCGGTTCTTCAGGCACTTCCCGCAGATCGGCAACATTTTGTTTCGGTAGTACTGTCCATTAACCGTACAATTTTCGTCAATGGTGATAAGCTCGGATTTTCCATATAAACTTATTCCACCGGCCACCATAATTTTAAGCCCTTGTTTGGATCGTTGCACTGGTTTAATTGATTTCGGATTCGATGTTCTTACTCGCATATTTTGTCGATTTGGTTTCGGAAAGAGTTCAATCGGGGATTCATCCGTAAAAAGTATGCGAGCTCGTTGCTTCTTGCCCCTCGCATTGTCCAGGGTAAAACCTTCGTCAATTAATCTTCTACAAAACCTTTTCCTGTATTCAATGTTCTTCTCGGTTAGAAGCGGCTTCGTTGGTCTCACGTATGAATGTTTTCCCCATGGGCGGCTCCTGATGTAATTTTTGACGGTTGGTCTGGAGACTTTTTTTTCCTCGACGCTGGAACTCTGGCGACTGGTTGAGGATTTTCGTCGCAGTCCTTGTTCCGACTCCAACTTTATCTTTGACCAGCATTCTTATTTTTTTCTTGTCGGCTGGTTGTAGCACATGTGGCCTTCCACTTTTTTTGCGCTCTTCGATTTTTCCTGGAGCTTTTGGAGTCCACAAAAGAACAGCCTTCCTTGAAACACCGAGCTGTCGACTGATGGAAGCGATGGGTTTGCCCTCTCGGTGCAGAGTCTGAATCTGATGCCGTATCTCTTTTGACAATGCCATAGTTCTACGAAAAAAATATTCATTAAAGAAAATTCCTACAATCTTGGAAAAAAAAACAGATTTTTGTAAAAAACACAAACCTTAAATTGTCTACCGGAAAATATGCTTTTCAAAAAAAAATATCAACACTAAATTTATTCTAGAGTTTCGGCTTTGATAATTTTTATATTCGTCACTAGCTTACTAAACTTGACTTTTGTATCAAAATTTTTGAATTTCACTTTCGCAGATCGTTCAGGACACAACTGTACTGAAAAATGAATACCTCTTTTATACGCACTCGCCGTTTTATAGCCCTGTTTTTACATAAATTGCCTGAAACACGTGGTTAATCACCTATCATAAACTTAATGCATAGAGTTACTCGCCTGAACATAGAAAACAAATTATATCCTTCAGTTCAATAAAATACGGATTTCCCAAATTTAATTAGTTCGGCTAAAAAGTGATACCCTACTTTTTGTCCACCCTGTACCACGTACTGTAAGGACAAAGAGGGTAATCTGATCACCGACCCTGAAGGCATTCTGGAACGATGGGAAGTGCACTTTAGTGAATTCCCAATGGGAATCGCTGTAATGCATTCCGGACAGAATAGATGCAGCAAACATTCTTGGTAATAAAAATGTAATCCGCTTGCAAGAGGCTTTCCAAAAGTCCATGACTGGCCAATGAACAACACTCGCAGAAATAAGGAGAAAAAAACTTGAGAGCATACATCGGCTATGGGTGGTGTACTATATAAAGCGGCAAGATGACAATTTCGGAGCATTTCAAATCATCACGGGTAAGTAAAATGCATTACTTTTCCCGTTGGGTTGCTAAACAGTCAGCTCAACGGAGAATTGGAGGCTCCACCAATGCAAGAAGAATACCTAATGCTGCCGTCACCAATCATAGAAGAGGTACGAAGAGCCATAAGTCGGCTGAAATTTAACAAAGCACCTGGAGCCGACAGCATATCAGCTGAGTTGATTAAATATGGAGGGCCCACATTGTACTAAACTATTCATGAAATTATATTGCACCTATGGGAGTATGAACAGATGCCAGAAGACTGGCGCATGCCCCCAATTGTAAGAAAGAACATGTATATACACTGGCCAAAAAAGTTAGTAAACAATCATAAGCAAATGATCTGAATTTACTACAAGGGTCATACAACCAATATTTTCAAAAGAAAAACATGTTGTTTGTATCTTAAAAAGCACAAAGTATATTTCTAAAAATAAGCATTAATATTTTTATGCTTGAAAAGTTCCCAAGAATTTGAAAATCAAAAAAGGTTCAAAAATATTGCAAAGAAAGTCTGTGAACACAATATAAGTAGTAATTTATAAACTAAAAAAAATGAAGTTTAAATTTAAGTCAAAACGATGTTGGGCCAACTTTGTTTTTGATTACTTCGAGGAGACGTGCTTGCATCGATCCAACCAGTTTCGTTGTAATTTCTGCCGGAATTTGATCTCATTCTTCCTTGATGACTCTTTTCAAATCCTGCAGATGTTTACGAATTCTTCTGTTAATTTCATCCCACAAATGCTCAATGGGATTCAGGTCTGGCGATTGTGGAGGGGTTCTGAGAAGTCGACCTACTCTGTAAAGCAACCATTCTTGAACCTTTCGGGCAGTATGCTTGCGGTCGTTATCTTGTTGAAAAACGTAAGTTTCCTCTATTCCAAATTTTCTGGAACTCTCAAATAAATTTTCGCTCAGAATATTAAGGAACATATGCTGATTCATAATATCTTCAATTATGTGCAGTTTACCCACTCCTCCAGCACTCATACTCCCCCACAACATTATATTTCCACCGCCGTGCTTCACCGTAGGTCTGAGGTTTTTGAGTTGTAGGGCTTCCTTCGGTTTCCGCCATACTTTCTGTCATCCGTCGGACCCAAATAAATTGAATTTGCTCTCGTCCGAAAAAATAACACGTTCCCAGAACGAAGGAGGCTTGGATAGGTGTTCCTTAGCAAACTCGAGACGGCGTTTCCGATTAAGTTTATTTATAAAGGGCTTCCTCCTTGGGACTCGACCGTGAAAGCCACTTTTGTGCAAATGGTTACGGATAGTTTGTGGTGTAGCTGTCACTCCATAATCCTGCGACATATTTTGCGCGATTGTCAATGCACTTGTACCCGGTTTCTCACGAATTACTTTTAAAATCTATCGTTTATGGGCGGAATTCAGTTTTGGCGGGCGTCCAATACAAGGCCTGCTGGCCGCGCATCCTAATTCTTCAAACCGTTTTATAATTTTATGTGCGGTAGAAGGATTTTTGCTAACAATTTTGCCGATTTCGCAGATACTTTTCCCTCTCTTCGTAGGCTAACTATTAATTCTCGAACCAATTCGGAGACTTCCATTTTCGTAGCTATCGAAGGACTAAAATGAACTCAAATTTTGAAAGGACTCATACCTTCTATCTCTCTAAGCCATGTGTCATAAGTAATCAAAGTTTAAAGCAATAAATGTTTTCCCAAACTGCTTCAGTACCTTCATTAAAACATGTGTTCACGGATTTTTTTTTGCCTATCCTAGTGATGCGCGTATACTCAAAGTCATTTGAAGGATCCTTAAATGGAAAATCCTAATGACCTTTTGTACCAAACAAAATTTTATTGCTTTATTGAGTAAAAAACCCATCCAAATCCGTAAATGAATGCAGCTGAATTTACAGTAGCAGATACCCTTCAGCTTCGATTGGTGTTCACGGACTTTTTTTGCCCAGTGTATGTGCAGCAACTATAGGGGTTTAACATTGTTGAGTATCTCCTATAAAATACTCTCCTCTATCCTTCTAGACTATATCAATGTGGTTTCGTCCCAGGCAAATCAACTGTTGATCAGATTTTTACTCTCAAGCAGGCGATGGAAAAATGTCTGGAATTCAACATTCCACTTTACCATCTATTCATAGACTTAAACTCCGTCTATGATAGCATAGCCATGAGAGAGTTTGGCATCCCAAGCAAACTCAAATGATTGTGTAGGTTGACCATGACCAACATAACAAGCCAAGTTAAAATAGCTGGATTGGTATCCAGACTGTTCAACATTATCAGTGGGCTCCGACAAGGAGATAATCTGGCCTGCCTCCTCGTCAGCCTGGCGTTAGAGGAAGCAATCCAAGACTCTGGCACTTCAACTATTGTCACTAAGTCGTGCCATATACTGGCTTATGCAGAGAATATTGACATAATTGGAAAATTAGAACTAGCTATACTAGAATCTTTCATCCAAAGCGAGCGAGCGGTAAAAAAACTGGGGCTGCACATAAATGAAGGAAAGACAAAGTACATTGCGGCAGCATCTGGAGGGAGAACATTTAGAGTTGGTCAAACCCTCAGGGTAGTTGAGTATGAATTTGAAGTAGTGCCATTTTTTAAACTACCTTTGGTTAATTGTAACAGCCGATAACAATATGGAGGAATAAATACGCGAGCGGCTGCTCAAATCCAACAAAGCCTACTACTTTCTGTGAAGGCTCTTCAAATCCCGAAATATCACCATAGTCGTGTCAGTACTCACGTATGGATCCAAGACTTGGATGCTCAGCAAAAGCACTCGGACCTATTGAATGTAAGTTGAAATCACTAGGTACATGAAAACAAACTTTATGTGACATGTAAATACGGACAGCAACGCACTCAACGGGGTGAGACACCACGAAGCCAGCACAGAGTGTACTAGCCAGAGATTTGCGAATGGCAATTAAAACTCCACCACCGTCTGCTTTGTTCGATAAATCACGATTGCGATCATATAAGAAGAACTCATCGTTAAAAAAATATCAGCAGGATGCCAAGTTTCTGCCAAACAGACAAAATCATCGCAAGCTTATTATAGAGCGAACATTCTGGCAACAGAGGCGAAAACGAGGATTTTTAGGCAGACAAGAACTGTTCAATTGGCTGGGACCCAGGCCTGAGTTTTGTGAAAATTTCCACGCTATCGGGTTTCAAAGCCCTTAACTAAAACACCAGTAGGCTAGAAATCACGGCGTCCGATCGCGCTTAGTTCAGTCGGAAGCATTATCAAGACAGAGCCAACAATACGGCTGCTGTTCGAATCCTTTGTGAGTTTCTAATACATGTGTAAATTGCATATTCTTTAATTCTCTAGTAATTATATTGATCGTATTGGATTTTATCTTATAAATTGCAAACAGTACTTTCAATTTCGCTAAAATCTATCCACTGACATACTTGCCACATCGGGTGTTCCACTTGGTTCCATTTTTTTCGCTGTTTATGTTAGGGCCCTGATCTTTTTTGTCCCAGGAGCTATCATCTTACTCTACGCTGACGACGCAAAGATTTTCAGTCCAATATCATCATTTGACGATTGTAGGATCCTGCAACACAATGTGCCCCTTTTCTAATTGAAGTAGTCTTAATCGATTTTCACTAAATGTTGACAAATATACAGTTATTATTTCCACAAATAGAGCTCCATTAATTGCAATTCTCTTTAAATCGCACTCTATTAGCCCGTTGTTCTAATAAAGCTCTTGACTTAGGAGTACTACTACGCTCTACTTTTACTTTGTATGACCACATTGACTCAATAATATAATATAATATTATTATTAAAAGCCAGCTTAGCACTTGGCTTCTTAAAAAGAGATGACAAAGAGTCATGAGATTGACAAAGAACCTGATATGATCCTTTTATTAGATATTAAAACTTTGCCAAATTCACCTTGTAAATTAAGGTTCCAAAGTAGGTGCCAACTCGATCATTTCTTAAGGCGTTCGATAGACTCTTTCGCCCATACAATACGGAATGTAGATGACAACGCAATGCAAAAGAATCACACGAAAATTCGCGATCTGTATATTTTAGAGGCATTTGCTCCATAACTTCAGATGTTTAGCTCTTACCTTGCTTTGATTCAATCCATAGGTAAGAGTTTTTCATTTCACCTACGCTCTTCTAAACTTAACCGTTCCATATCACCCTTTAACACAAATTAATTACTCGGAAGCGCAAACTCATTCATGTCATTGTTCAAACTACCTGTATAAATCATATTCATCATTTTCGCCCTCATTTCTAAATATGCTATGTACATCAAATTGTGCTAAAAACCTGTCTTCAATACACGATTTACATACAATAATCATTTAAGCTACAATATTGTAAATAATTTAATACGTTCAGCTTAGTAGTATTCGTTTACTCGTATATCGTAGATACTTGCCTAGTACATACGAGTAGTTCGTTTCGTGTCACAGTGTAGCGATGATGATTCAAAAAACCTTCAGTTTTCGTTGCACAATCTATAGGAAGTCGCTTCACGTTTAATTATCTTTGCTACGGAATATCAAGTACAAGGACAGTACTCAATACTACATGCTCGTATGATGCTTGTTAATAGCACCGTTCCACGCTCGAATGATTCGAGCGAAGCGTGTAGGTGTAACAGCGCGAATTAGTTGCTGAAGAAAGCGGAAGTGTTATGTAGTGAGCAAATTGTATACTAATGATCCTATAGTTTATTACCGAATTATGTTTCTGTTGACGGCTTGAAATAAAGTATAAGCAAAGATAGCTGAATGAGGATGCGTATGTGTATTGAAATTGCGTGTGTCCTTAGATAGGTTTAGTTCTATTAATAATAAAACAGTAAACGTTACTAAAATTTAAATTTTATTTTCAGGTATGTGATCAGTTCTCAACGTCAATAGAGTGATTTATTTAAGGTACAGTAATTTATAAATTTATATGCATATATAGGTGCGTTTTTTTTTTGCAATTTAGCAGAGCAGGCTAACGTAGGGTTGGAAAAAAAACGATCCCAAGCAGAAAAATTACATTCGAAAATGTGGTTGCGTTCGTTGAGCTTACGCTTAGGTTGGTTGTTAAATTAGAATGACATACAGAAAAAAGAACCTGAATGAAATCTTATTTAGGTTTTAATCGAAATCACACATGATACTTGCATATGAAATAATCAACAATGTAATGTGCATTGAAACACTGAAAAAAAGTAGGTATACTACAAGATTTGATGTGAAATAATTGACAACTTAGGAGTGCTATGCCAATTCATTCAATTCAGACTGTCGGTTTCACAGTAAGCTATAGCAGCGGTACGAATCGTTTAGAACACTCTTACTGTTATCAGTAGACATGGGTAACGCAGCAAATTTTGAAGCGCTGATACACTGATACCGGCGCCAGCAGTGGTATCAGCGCACTGCGCTGATACCATGATCTCATTTGCCTATGTGTGATACTCACTGCGTTTCTCGGACTCACATACGGCGCTGGTAGCATTGCGTTGATACCATGACGCTATGATTCACTCAAAAAAACATGATTGAAAAAGCTTGTATGGAACGAGAGCAACCCACATTTGAACTTACTAATTTTCCGATATAAAATACCCTAAAATACCCGGGCTATAGTATGTGCCCATTCAGGTATCTTTCCAAACGTGCGTACGCGTAGGTATATTGCTTTGCATCAAACAGACTTGAGATAAGTATACTCAACTCATATCTTTGCGCCGCGCCGTAGCATACCGCGAAGCCAAATGGTGTTGGCATTGCAAAGCGGCAGCGCCAACACCATTGATACCGAAGTGCGTTACTGCGCTACTGATGCCGACAATCGATACCAGCTCAGTGGTATCATGGCTAATGCTTCAACGCAATTGCGCAACGCTGCGTTACCCATGTCTTGTTATCAGCACAGTCTACATGTAAGCCCATGAAAAACCATTGCCTAGCATATTCTGCTTCAGTGACGCGACATGTGCAGGATTTTGTTGTTGTATTTAATATACTTGCGGGTGTGAAAAAAAACGGACTTACGGGTTTTTCTGAAAATATTATTTCGCGTTTACAAGTGCCTTCAATTCACAAATATAACAAAACGAAAAGAATATTTGATCCAAGATGTTTCTAACAAAACTTACAAAGTTCTGAGTGTTTAAACAAGAACACCAGAAAACACGTTGAAATTTCGCTTGAAAACGCCGTCATGGCACTAAACTCTTCTTAACCAATATCATTCTTCTGAAAATCCTTCTTTTGAATTTCTTTCATCGGCCGTTAGGTTCAGTCATTAAAAGACTTATATAATGCATGCTTGTGCTTCTCGTATGTTCGCGTCACCTGGCGGGAAACGACAGTTGTGTTTGTTTCTAAAAATAGAAAAGGTTTCGCGTGTCAAGCCAAAGTACTATCGTCCAATTTGGCTTAGCTCAGTTCTGCGTAAGATTCTGGAGAGGATCATTGGCTTCCCCATTATTAAGAAGTCAATCGATCCTCGCAGTCACAACATGCTTCTACAACAGGTCTGTTGATACTGCGCTCTATGTCCTCATTGAGCTAATTGAGAAATCTTTCACTTTTAAGGGACACAATCAATCAACACAATCTTGCCGCCTTCCTGGGCATTGAAGAGACTTTCTACAATATCAAGTCTGATTGTTACTGAATGCTGGTTGGCGGCAGTGCTGAATGTTGATAGGGGACTGAAAGCCTTCGAGCACCTTCTCAGGAGTACCAAATAAGAGGCTTAAAGATTTGGAACTGATCCTCGATTCGAAGCTGCTGCGGAATGAAAATATAGGGGAAAATATCAATTGGGGTCTATCTACAACCCCGCGTTGTCGCATGGCTCTATACCACTGTAGTGGAGCGGATGCTACTGTATGGTGTGGCACTCAGGTGGCAGGCTGCTCTTCTTCAAATAGTTCGTAGGTAACCGAACTTCTGGTGGCAGGTGCCCTCCCAACCACTCCAACTAACGTACTTTTTGTAATGCTTCATTGGTTATAAACCTCTTTACTTGTCTTATATCAAGCTGATTTTGCTGCTGTGAGATTGCAATTCTGCGTGGACCAGAACAGAATTTGTCCACGCTATTATCTTGAGTGTGGGACTTCCTGCACCTGTGGATGTTGACTACGTCACGCCGGTCACTTTGCTAGATCTAGAGGTTACAACTCGCATTCATAGTAGAAATGAATGGCATGATGGTTTCACTCTTAATAGTGAGTTTATTCATGTGTACATTGATGGTTCAAAACGGAACAACAAAGTTGGGAGCGGTGTTCATACGGATGAGCTGAGCTTAATACTATCCTTTCGTCTTGTAGACCGTTATAGTGTCTTCAAGACCAATATAGTGTTTTTCAGGTGGAGAAAGTAGCTATTTTTATATTTAGAGTGGTTATAGGCGTTTTCACGGATAATCAGGTGGCTATAAATTCCTTGGCGGATTGCTTTACAACGTCCAAAATTGTCGCTGAATACCGTGAATTTTTTAGGGAGATGTTGAATCAATGGGCAAACTAGGCATTAAGCGTAAATACCTGAAAGACGCTAATAAGTCCTCGGCTAAGGAATCAGCCAGCGCGATCGCTAGGCAATCTTGGGTCTCTATAGACTTGCCTCGCACCAGGCAGTTGTTCGGCTCTTCGCTGTGCTGGGACCGTTTTCATGGGACACGTCCAACGGCTGGGCGTCGAGTTTAATGATTTTCGCCGGAGTTGAAGCTCAAAAAAGGAAGAAGAATCAGCCCTCCACTTCATGTGTCAGTGTTCGAAGAGAAAAATGTGCGATGCCCGTATCGTATCACTTTTCGTCACAAGTCTGACTGAATTATTCACAGTTGACTTAAAGGGGATAGCACAGTTTATCAAAGGAACCCGATGTGTCCTCGACTATAATGGCTACGGAGGAAGGACGTTAGCCGGGGTATCACAACGGGCCTCCTCTGAACCTAAGTGTGCCTCTCGGTAGTTATCTACCGACTCACAGCCACTTGACCTAACCTAGGTTTAACCCATATACAAGTTTCATTGGGATTGCAAGGTAGGCTGGTAGGTGGAAGTGCTGCCTATCGACAAAGACATGCCGACACAGGAACGCAGGCACAAAAGAGGCCCGTTGTGATGCCTCAGTAACTGTCCCTCCCCTAGTTACTAAAGCCAAGAAATAATCTGCTTCCTTTGATAGGTAGCGCTTTAGTATCTTATTATGATTTATTTACCAGAATTTTGCTATTTATGCAAAAGACGAAAGAATTTGTTCTTCTTCACTGAAAACAAATCTACATAGCGCGTAGTTATAATGATATATTTAAACGCTATGTAAATAATATCCTGTGCTAAATATATACATATAAATATAGCTAAAAGCCCGAATACTCATACATTATGCGCTTTCTTGTTATGCTATCTTTATGCTATCTTTATATATCAGTACGTTCGCAACTCGTATAGCTTAGAAAGGTCACTCTGAGGCTTTCAAACATGACCACTTTTGAGCAAAATGCTTTCCTATTAAGCTGTTAATTTTATTATCACAAGAATCGGGAAACCTCAACTTTACCTTCAAAGAATCGGTCAGACTTCGCTAAATTTTGAAAACCAAGTGGCTCCACATGTATTCTATGGTCCCTAGTATATGCCGTTTTTTAAAATCCTGTAAGGGAAAATATATTGGAAATCACGGTAGTGTCTCGTCGAAAAGTTTAATTCTAATTAACTTTTATGATGTACGTACATATGTACATAGCTACCCGTTCTCTCTGGCTAGGGAATCGATTACGATTTGAATACTCATATTGACAAATCGCTAGCTTGAATTAAGTTCGTTGATTAATCACAACCTAAAAATTATAATTTATGAAATACCTAAAAATTATAATTAATGGAATACGTTTTATTCCACCAAATTTTTGCGACGCTTTGACATCTCCTCCTGATGACATTGATTATGTCAACGTAATGTCAAGTCACTCTTGTATCGTTTAATCAAATGAAGCGATACAGTAATAATTTTGTAAAATTTAGCTTCTATTATGCGAACAACAAAGCAACAACCTCAAATTAGAAGATGCCGTCGCCCTTCTTGTGTCGTTCCGGCTTAGTTGAAAAACCACAATAAATCAGTTTGCGCATGTGTTTCGAACGCGTCTGGTTGCGATAGGAAAAGTTTACGCTCCACCCGAGCAGATCGTTAACCACCCCGTGCACACAGTCGCAGGGCTAAAGCTGAACGCAAGCCACTTGACGTTGCAAACACGAAAATACTCTTATCTGGAATAGCCAGGCGTTAACTCGCGTCTTATCTGGAATTAAAGTAACCTTGAAAGACCAGAACAAGTTCAAAATAAATTTCCGAAGCTTCGAGTTTAAAATTAGTCGCGTTTCCGTCGTGGGGCAGTGGCGGGTAGGGTGTGATGCGAACTATGGTTGGGAAGTCTGAAGTCTTAACGATTATTTGTTTTAATGACACGTTCCCGCAAAAGTGGGCACTAGCGTTTGCTTCTGTTTTGTGATTTTCAAGGAAATCTCTTGGCAGGTGCCCTCGTGGGCCAACATCTCGCCTGTTCATTGTTATTTACACAAATTCGCTAAGAATTTTCGTGAAGTATCTGTTGCCGAGCTTTCGGACGATTCCAAGGCCTCACTAGCTAGTGCTTTTTCTAATTTTGTGTGGACGATAATTTTACTAAAAGAAAACAAATATTGACTTTTGTTGGCTTTAGAGGCAATCCGCACTAACATTTAAACGTGGACCGTGCTGTGTGCGGCGAATGTATATGAGGTCGTGCGGGGCGACTGAGGCCGCAGGATATGATGTTTGAGCGGGGGTGTGCCATTGATATTGATTAGAATTCATTGTTGTGATAAATGAACACGCGCATAGCATGCGTGACCTTGGTGCCGCCGATTGATGTATGTACATGTGTGACCTTGCCATGCGATTCTAAATACGTTTGTCAATAAAATTTCCGAAATAATCTACAAATTACGGTGACGTGTTCCCATAGAAACTGAAATTAGTTTATTAAGCAGTCAAATTACTTCACCGTAGGAATGAAACGTAGGCAGATGTTATGGTTGATGTTTAGTGTTTCGCTCCCTAATGCAGTGGAAAAGCATCGAAAAACTAACCTTAGTGACCATGGTACTTAAGCTTATATGTTGGCAAAGCCTGGAAAAGAAGCTATCTGTGGGACATTTTATTGCACTAAATATGTAGGTGCAATCCAAAATGCTGCTTGTGGAGTTAGGGTGTCCGTGAGTGCTTTAATGGGACTACCATGAAACCACTGAAATGTTAACGTGTCAATTGTTGTTCTTATCGTGCGTGTGTTCTATAAAAATATTGATATTACCACAAACATGAAACCGCTAAATGATAACTGCGAGTATACAAAATTATATTTGATTTATTAATATACACCTTGAAATGAGCAAAATTTCAAGGCGAACACGAGCGTACTCAAGCATATGACGTCAACACAGTACGAACAAAATTGTATCGTTAAAGTTTATTATGTATTAGTTCAAACAAAACTGCCAGATTTTCAAAGATAAATGAGCTCAAATGCGCTAATTTATTTCTGGTTGTGTATTAACGGTTTTGCATATACGTATGAACGTACTTAGATAACGTTAGTTCTTGCGAATGATAAGAATTCATGATTCTACTGTATTGTATGGATTAATACATGATGAACGATAGCGCGATGAGCTAACAGAAGCAGAGTACGGCAACTTTCAACAGGTTGGCGTGAAGGACAAGTCGAATTACAGATTTTTTCCAACTTAATTCATGATAAAGCTGGAATTGAAATTGATAGGCACTTACCAAAATATTAATTTACATTTGATGTGTATGCCGCTCATATTACATTTCATTTCTGAGTAGTGCCAGTTGATAATTTTCAGAAGTTAACAGAAATATCGGTTTCGGTGTCCGTCTTTATTATCAACCATCAGCCACATTTTATAATTTGTTGGCTGCAAGAATCCGAGTTCTCATCGCTAATGTAATGTTTGACTCATCTCTCACATTAGGACTCTAAAACTGCTGCTTTTGTGTGTTTGGTCCAATTTTCACCTCGTTCATCGAACACATATAAGTAATTTGAAATCTTTCACCGATGTTGCTAATTAGGTAATCTGGAATCTTCGGGAAGCTTGAGCATAAAGGTTAGAGAACCAATATAAACACTAGTTTATTTTTGAAAGTATTTTCTTGTTTCTTTTTTTCAAAGTCTGCTCCTGAATCATTTATGTATTTCTCAATGTATAAGATACATTTTTGAAGCATCTATGCCCTAATAATCGCCACGCAGGAATTTCCAAATTCTCCTCGTCGGAGCTAGTTTTCTACGGGAAGTGGAGATACGTGGGCCACATTGAAGGAAAAGGCTGTTGAAAACGGCCGCCTAATGCAGCTCAATCTAGCTAAGGGACATATACAGTCAGTCACAAAAGTGTTGACTTATCTTGTAAAATTTTTAACAGCTTCAAATTTTTAGTCTTTTAACTTGTGGCAGAATAAAATAGAAACATAGGTTTCTTGTGTAATTCATATGTTTGAAAGTTCAATGAATAGTATACAGAATATATAAAGTATGTGTTGAAAATTATTAAAAGTTGAATTAAAGTCATGAAAACAAGCTCACTAAAGTATTGACTCACTAACTGGAATACGAAATTTAATGAGGAAAATGATAATATTTCAGTTAATATTTTATAGCATATTCGTTGGTCTTAATCATGCGATGCATTCTGTTAGCCATGGATTGGACTAGCTTTCTTGTCAATTCAGGACTCATTTGATCTCATTCTTCTTGAATGCGAGCTTCTAATTAATTTTTCCCTGATATTTTGTGTTAGCTGACCGAATTCTTCGGATGCATCTCCAAATTAGCGATTGCATTCATATTAGGTGATTATGGTATCCAGTCCCACATTGTAAAGTATACACTCCCGCACAATACGCGCATAATGATTGGGATCATTGTCTTGTTGAAACATAAAACTATCACACAAACCTAGTTTCGAGGCACTGTCACTTAACATGTTTAAATAAACTGTTTTACCCATGACACCCTCAATAAAATGCAGTTTTTCTACCCTTGTTGCCGATATGCATCCCCAGACCATCACCGACTCACCACCTTTTTTCACGGTTGATTGTAAGTTTTTCTTTCATATCGTTCAACCCGGCTTTTTTCACACGTGCTTCCATTAAGGTGACCCGAATAAAGCTTGTCGCACACTATTCCGTCACGACACGACATAGAAAAATGTCGTACGGCAGTCGGTAGGACAACGCACACTATACCGAACCGACCGACACATCATTTTGTGAAAAGTGTTCAGAAAATGCATTATGTTTAATGCAATGGAGAATGTGTATTCTTAAAAATTAAAAAAATAATAAAACTGAAATTAATTGTATTTTCTTCCCATCTATTTGTCTTATTTTGTGTGTTGTCGTAACTTTTTGAGCTTATTTCATACAATTCTTTCTACAGGACGGCGTAAAAGTTTCTGCTCTTTGATACGAAAAATCAACCTGAATAAATTAGAAACAGCTATCTTTCCAAATTTTGAAACCCTCTTCTATTTTTCTTCAGTGATGATACCAAAATAATGACTTGTTGTTTAAGAGTCGGTAAAGGAGGGCGGGGGTGATGGGAACTTTTCGGAGCACACTTTTCCACCTACCCTGGAGTGTGGTAGATAAGTTTGTACACATGCTTTTTTTAAGCGCCTCTTAAACATAGAAAAACAAACTCACAAACATGCCAAGTTGTAATCAAACTCGGATAATATCAACATGCCGTTGAGAAAGACGATGCTGTTAGTAACAAATCTTTAGATCAATATGTCTCAAAAACGGTTATGATTACAGGAAAAAGCTATATAACCTTTTTTGTTGGAAATTTTCTAAGCTACAAATTCGTCATACATTGTTTTTCTGAAGACGTAACCGTTACTGAGATATTCAGGAAAGGTCACTTTTGTTGACCTTTGACCCCGTATAAAAAGCGACGCAGCACTCGGATCGATGGGGACTTTTGACATTTTGTTCAACACGCCAGTACCAAGGTTCACACCAAAATTCAGCTTTCCCCTAATTTTTCCGAAGCACCATGTTAGATTTCCCCGGACTAATGATACAATTAGTGAAATAGTCATATATTTGCTTCCGGAAAGTTTTTTTTTGTTGTATCGAATGGTGTGGTTAAATGAGTCTTGATTGTTATCGATAGGAACAAAACTATCGATAGTCTTCGATAATCAATAGGCGTGTTTTTTTGCTCCTCTATCTAGCTGAGAACAGAGTATACGCATTGGAAACAACAACACTACTGTACCAGTGAATTCACTAGTACAGATATTCTATTCCTCATTGGTAGTTTCCGTGCTGAACTATAGAATGTGCTGATAGATAAAAGAAAAGCTCGTGAAAAGTTTTCGTTTTTGCAGTGAGGTGGCTTTGGTTTTTTCAAGGTTATGTTGAACGTTTTGGTAGTTAGGAAATTAGAAAAAGCCCTCATAATGTGAAGAAAGCTAAAAGAGGTAATTTTCTGTTAGTTATTTTTCTATTTTCTATCGATTGTGGTAGTTTATACTCGTTATTTTCTTCCTTTATTTTCAGTAGTTAGTTTGGTATCTCTAATCCAAAGCTGATTAACTGTAACCCCGCGACATTTTCTTTAAATTGAAGGCTAGGTCAATTTTCTAATTGTCTCGAAGAGCCTGAAGAATTATGATGCTATAAATCACAGAAATTTTGGGCTGAAATGTTGCACTTAAGATAAAAATCGAAAATTTTTGTTACAAAACAACTTAATTTAAACACTAAAAGTTTTGTTCTGCTTAAAATGCTCCGCACAAAAACACTAGAAATGTTGTTCCCCTTAAAATCCCCCACAGAAAAACACTTTCCCGTAAAAATATCAACGTTGCTTGATAATTCACCATTTTAGATGCTAAATCCCGCAATGAGATAACATTGAGCCTATCCGGAGTAGCGGTATTGAGCAGTTCGTCAAGGACTCGAGGTGGTTCCCCTCTCACAAATGGCTGTGGGCCATTCAATGCAGTATCACAACGGGCCATACTTTCGGCTGCCAAAAAACATTCCACAACGGAAATAAAAAAACGCTCGTAATTGCACAGTAGCTTTGAGGGTCGGTAGCTAGCTCCATAATAATAAACTCAATAAAAAAAAAAGCATTGTTCTGTTTGTTAAATCTAATAGTTCTCTTTTTGCCAACAGAAAGAAAATCATTCGCCTAAACTTAAAAAAACAGTAGAAGCAATAAAGGATTAAATCAAAACGAAGCGAAGGAATTTACACTGTACACAATCGCTACGAATAATCAATATCAAGTTTTTCCATGCATAAGCATTAAAGCCCTTTTTAGACATGAGTTCATGCGTCCACGCGTCCATGCGATCTAGCGTGTTTTGCTTACACGAGTCAAT
The DNA here is from genome assembly GCA_947369275.1 of Nemotelus nigrinus. Taxonomy (NCBI): domain Eukaryota; kingdom Metazoa; phylum Arthropoda; class Insecta; order Diptera; family Stratiomyidae; genus Nemotelus; species Nemotelus nigrinus. The sequence goes on from OX376374.1 coordinate 78,810,464, forward strand.
TCGATTTTGTTTGTATAGGCGGCAATAAAGCGAAGGAGGTGGAGTATGCTGATTCATGTACAATAGATTCTATAATGATTTCTTTCGCTCAGTGGCATGTGTGGATGATTCGGTGATGATCATTTATGTATTGTGTATTGTGGATGATTATTTTATTATATGATGATGTGGATAATATTTTTTTTGCATCCTTGCGTGCATGTATATTACGAAAAAATTTGAATGCATATTAATATCTAGCCAAAAACATATGTATGTAGGTATATATAGTCATATGGATAAATATATACAATTTTCTGTTACCAATATATTTGTACGGAGCAAAAAAAAAACATCAATATAAGCGTGTAAAAACCATCCACTTATCGCTTTAGCCCCGCCTTCAAAAAACTGGATTTGAGTTGACTTGACTCGTGAAATCTAAAAACGCGTGGGCGCATGGACTCATGTCTAAAAAAGCTTAAAAGTTACCATCCCTAATATGATCTTTCCATTTCCATTTGACGCCAACCGACCCGTCATTCCCTTCAATTTATATCTCGTTTTAATAAGCTATGCAGACAAATCACAACTACGATAATAGTCTCCCTTTTCGTTTAATAGACTAAAACAACAGCTCACGAAGCAATGCTCGCAGAGATTACACATAGCAAATAGATCAAATAGAACGGAAATTGCTGCCAAATATTTTGTGCAAGACTCAAGGGCAAACCATTTGACAAGTTGTTCAGGCGAGAAGACTGCTCACTACTAAACCAACAAGTACTTTGGCCTGTGCCTTCGTTTCCGGGGGGTAGGTTTTCGTGCTAGTGAAGTGGTGAAGAATTTTGAAATAGATGACCAAAAACTATTTCCTTAGCATGATAGAGGGACGTTTGAGCTTTGCCTTTAGTGGCTTGTGGCTCGAAATTCTAACCTTTTTTGAAATTTTTCAAATACAGAATATGTTTGTAGCTAAGCTCATCTACTTAGTTACTTTAGCTGTTTTAAGGAAAAGAGGGAGATCGAGTTGGTTCGTGTCCGGAATTAAGGTGTCTTAGAAGAGAAATGTGGGATATAAAAGATAATTGGTATTGATCAAGTTAAACAAAACAAACAAGTTCACTTGGGAACTTTAATTGTTGTTAGCAAAGCTCATTTACCTATGAGCTATTCCTAAGATGAGGTTCTGATCGTTAAGATCCAGGTCTAGGATGGAGCGATTGGATGATAGGATTGGGGTGATCTATGGCGCGTCGAATAGAGTTGTTTTTGAGATGAACCAAGTAAGAGGCAAGAGGTGCTATTTTTGATTGGTGGTATAGCTCACTATTCCTGTAGTAGTGGCCATTGGCCTTAAAGTAGAGTGACGTGATGTTTCGGAGGATGCGGCGTTCAAATTTTGCCAGTTTCTCAAGTACGTAAGGAGGAGCGGAGGACCAGATAGGGGCACCGTAAGTAAGTATAGGTCTAATCAGTTGTTTATAGGCGATTGTTTTTGCTCGAGTTGAGATAATGGAGTTCGGCTTGAAGATACAGCCTATGTGGTGGTATGCGCCGGCTGCCCTGTTGAGGCTTGTCTGAACGTGTTGACTACAGCTCCAGCGAGGGTCGAGCTTTATGCCAAGGTATTTAACTGTTTTCGAAGGGGTGATTGACTGCCCATTAATAACAATTTTGGAATTTTTGATTGCTTTTATTCTTCTCTTGAAATCGGCATGGGTGCCTCTGAAAAATATCAGTTCGCTTTTATTGGCATTTATGTTCAAGCCCCATTTTGAGTAATATGCCACGAGCTGATTAGCGTACCTTTGTAACACCGCTGTTACGAAGTTCGGGTTATGTTGAGAATTCCAGAAGAGGAGATCATCTGCGTAAAGATTGACAGAAACACCTATGGGAGAATTATTTGAAATTCCTGGGATATCTGCTGTGAAAATGTTGAATAAGATAGGTCCGAGAACGGAGCCCTGAGGTACACCTGAGTCGATTGGAAATTCATCCGAAAGAGCCCCATTAAAGGTGACGAGAGCCTTCCTGCCACAAAGAAAGTTATCAACAATTTTAATTAACCATGTTGGGAAGCCAAAATTGATCATCTTGTATAGGAGTCCTTCAATCCAAACGGAGTCGAAGGCCTTCTGCAAATCAATGAGACAGGCACCCAAAACCCTTTTGTTTTGGATACTTTCCTCAACGGCACTTTTTAGAACCATAAGTGCATCCACTGTGGAGTGTTTGGCTTTGAAGCCGAATTGTCTACTGGGTATGATGTTATTCTCTTCTATGGAGTGGTTTAGATGTATTTTAATGATCCTCTCGAGTAGTTTTCCCAAATTTGAGAGGAGAGAAATTGGACGAGTGTTAAGGACATCACAGGATCCTGACGCTTTTGGGATTGGAAATATTTTCGCACGCTTCCACGCAGTGGGAAAATATCCAATATTAATACAAGAGTTGAATAGGACGGAGAGGTGATCAAAGAAGCAGGTAGGGAGCCTTTTCAAGATGAAATTGGAAATTTTATCTTCTCCGGAAGATTTTTTAGAGGAGAGGGTCGACACCAGGGTAACAAGGGTTTCTTTATCTACAAAAAAACCATGGCCTTGGGAATTAGTGGAAGGATTTGCTGGACTGAACCTTGAAAGGGTAAACAATTGATTTTCTTGCCGAAAGTTAGAGATAGAAGTCTTGACGACTGAAGCAAAGTTGGGATCAGAGCTATGTTTCTCACCACGGTAGATGAGAGAAAAGGCAGCAGCAATAGCGTCAGCAGTGGCTCTATCATCAGGGAGTGGGTTGCCATTAGAAGTGAAATTACATTTAAGTCTCTTCCGACCTGTGATTTTATCAATTTCCTGGAACATGTCTTTACCAGGTACTATTTTTTGAAGACGTTCTTCGAATTTCCCGTTAAGATGGGATTTGGTTTTGGCCATGATTAAAATGTTCAGGTATTTAATTAGGGCAGAGGTATACTTGTATTGGTTATTTTCCGTATTTAGATGTCTGTGGTAGATTCTGGTTAGACGACGTCTTAATGTTTTCCGCCGATTATGGAGCTGAATGATATCTTGCGGTAAGTCACGGAAGGCAAAGTTTGTTGATTTTTTTGGGATAGCTAAACTATCAATGACCGAGGAGGTGATATGGTTGAGCTTTTCAAGAGCCTCATCAATTTCTTGTGAGCAAAGATTTCGGGAGCAGTCAAGACCAAGGTTTTGAATTTGAGTTGCAACGTTTGTTGCGAATCGGTCCCAGTTGATTTTATTATAGGGGATGAAATACTCGGGGTCAACGGTTAGAAAGTCTAGACCACGTTTTCTTTTGATGCATAACTGGATCAACTGATGATCAGATTCGGCATCGTGGACTTGGCATTCGTAGCTACCAAATTGTGGGAGAGAGCTAACCAGACTTGGGGACACAAGGAAGAAGTCAATTATTGATGAAGATCGACGAAAGGTTGGTTCCTGCGGAAAGATGGGCTTGATAAGGCTTGGGGTCTGTGTAAGCCATTTCCCTATTGCCTCGCCGTATTGGTTGTTGGTGATATTGCCCCATGATTGTGATCTGGCATTAAAGTCACCCCCGAGGATGACCAGCCCTAGTGAGGATGCAGTTGCCAGAATGCAGTCCAGGTCCTGAATCAGCATTGAACCACTGTTATTATGATGGACATAGATACCTACAAACACTATGTGGTCATTCCCCAGCTGAAGGCTGATGCAGATAACTTCCATGGTTGTGAGTCCTGGAATCAGATGCCGTTGGGTTTTGAACCGTTCTTTTACTAAAAGTGCGGTTCCCAAATTAGAAGAATTCAGGTCCTCAGACATGTCTTCTCGAATGATTTTGTACCCATCCATGGCTACACGGTGGCGGGATTTAAGCTTGGTTTCAGAGAGGAAAAGTATATCAGGATTCTCATTGTTCAGGAAATCCTGAACGAAGTTCCTTTTATAGATAGGAGCTAAGGTAACAATATTTAAAGCTGCGAATTTAAGAGGACGCATTACCGGCTAGGCGAAGGGCAAGTGAAATAAAGGCATCTCGTTTCTCTGATTGAGAAGAAAGTTTACCAATTGTTGGGATGAAATCCTTGATCTGGTTTACCAACGCAAAGAGATTACATCCAAAGAGATTTTGGCATTCACCAAAGACTACTGAGTCGATGGTTGGCTGTGATTTGTTTTTAGCCGTACTAGTTGTTTGAGTAGAAGGAGCAGAGGGTTTTCTTGAGGTTATATTTTTATTTTCTGCCGCAAAGTGGCTGGCATAGGAAACACCAGGTCGGACAGTATTTTGAATGGCCGCAGCCACAAAGTCTTTTTTGTGAGCTTGTTTAATTACTTTCGCTGCTTTAGTAGCATTGCGACGCTCTTCGATTTTCTTTGCCTCAGGACAGCCCCTGTAGCTTGCTGGGTGGCCAGTTGTTTTACAATTTACGCAGTAGACTGTATTTGAGCCCTTTGGTACATCGCACTCCTTAGTTGCGTGTATTTTATCGCACTTGACACAGCGTGTGCCAAGGCCGCAATTGGACGCAGTGTGTCCAAAACGTTGGCAGTTGAAACACTGCATGATGTTCTTTTTTTCTAAGCGGTCCCACTGAATCCGCTGGTGCAACAAAAATTTGATGCTTAGGACTACCTTAGCATCTACTCCAGGTGCGAGCTGGACTAAAAAGATTCCAAGTTTTTTAGCTTCTTTCCGTGAGTGAACAGTAGAAAACCGTTTCACGTTAGAAACCTGTGCTCCTAGAAGCCGTGTCAGCTCAGCGGAGACATCTTCTTCATCGTAGGAAGTGTGTACTCCCTTTAGGAGGATGGTTGTCCTCTTAATGCTTTGTGGTGTGTATGTAAAACAAGGTATGGATTTTGTTTTTAGAATTTCAAAGAGCCGCTGGTGCGACTCAAGGCTCCCAGGGAAGAGAGTCGTTTTATTGAGGTTGGTAACCCTTGCCTCAAATTCAGGAATTTTTTCCCCGTTGCTTACGCAAATCGCTTCAAGATTTTTCCTGAAGCATTTAAGTTCCAATCTTTGACACACTATGGGGGGGATCCTCCCATTTTTCTCCTTGGTGACTTGGCCTTGAGGAGTCGAAACCTTTCTTCTTTCAGGGTTCGGGACCATTCGACGTGGAGTTGGAGGAGCAGGCTGAGGGGCAGCAGAACTAGCCCTTTTGACTACGTCAGACAGTTCCGGAAAGCTGACTGATGTGTCATCGGTGCCTTTTTTAGGCTTTGGGCCGAAAGGCGATAGGGGAGGTGAAGTGGGACTTACCCTTTTCCTTCCACCAGGAATAAAAGTTGGTGCTTTAAAAGGGCACTCAACTAGCTCTTCTGTGACCTTTGCTCCTAGGTCACTATTATTATGGACATCGCCTGTGTCCATTTTTTCTTCGCTCTCGCTTTCCTCGATCGTGGTTTCTCCCACGTCCGTTTCGAGGTCCGCTGCAAGGTCTTCCGTCTCATCATCACCAGTTAGTTTACCGGCGCACAAAGATAGCTTGCATTGTTCGAGAAGCTCCAGAAGGAAATCTTCTCGGACATCAGCGTTAAACTTTTTGCAGAGCTTTCCCAGCCTCTGCTTAGTTTTCTTTGCGAAATAATCGCGTTCCTTTTCCAACTCGGTGGTGTCCGTCCCACCGTCCGTCATCGCGGTCAGTTGCACTCTTGTTTGTAAATTTTATTTTAAATTAATGAATAAATGAATAAAAGAAGAGTCAAAATCCTCCCGCGTTCAGCCAAGCGTGTTTTGATGCCGCCAATAGCGGAATATTTCAAAATAATAAATATTAAAAATAATCCACACTAAGAATACTCAACTTACGTACACAATCGCTGACTGCACAAGTCCACAACTAATCGATCCGCTCGCCCTCGACTCGAAATCACGAAAACTCGAAACCTCGAAACCTCGAACGCTGCCTTTCGCTCTCGAAAAACGTCCTCACTGATCGAGCGCTCGTCTCGAACTCCTCGGCCTGTGCCTTCCACCCCGGGCGTCTTTTATATAATGGTGTAATGGATTGTACTATTGTACTCTTAACACATTCGTTTTCCACGACAGTATAAAAAGATTTTTTGCAAGTGCCTAAAACTCATACGGAACGAGGCTCATGCAAAATCTGAACTGAGACGAAAACTATAACGTACTATTTAACTAAATGTAGCTGGTTATGTTTCTCAGAACAGTTTAATAAAGAAACAAAATATTTCCTGCCGCCATGAATATGATATTCCATGTGTTCGGCGATGCCTTGAACGTCTATTGACCTGTTTCATTGGCAGAGACTTTTTTTCACGTCTGTGCGCAAGTTCACAATATTAGTTCAATAGCGTCAAAACGCGTTTTCGCACCAAGGCTGGCACACAGTCTCACGAAGCATACTTGTTAATGATGCCATTCTCAATTGGCGAAAAAACTTTTGGAGGGCTTGAACGCACAAAAAAAAAATCATGTCGGCGAGGTCAATTTGTATCTGCTTTAATAAGTAGCATAAGGTTCGATATTGTTTGATTGATTTAACTTTGAGATTATTCGCGCAAGGTGTATCGGAACTACCTTCATGTATGAATAGTCGAAGGTATTTTTGAAGTGAAAGTGCAGTTATATGCTAAGGGGTTATATGCTAAGGAATGCTAAATGGTGATCTAAGATGATAACCACCTTCAGGAAATCGACGTAGCTTTTAATGAATCTTAATTGTAATATGCAGCTACATCCGAACATTGTAAACACCATCGGTTTTATCTTTTACAGACGTTTATTGTTATTGATGTGTACGTTGATATGATTTTTGAATCTGGTGTTGGGAAAAAACAAATGAATGAAGTATGAATAATACATGCATATTTTGGTGACCATAACGAAACTTTAGTTAGGCACTGAGGTTGTACTTTAAGACTTAGAGCCTGTTCAGGTTGGTTAAACTAAACTTATTTGTTACTTGGTTTTTGGTTAGAGCTAGGTGGCACAATATCAGTATCTTTTGCATCACAGAAGCGTTCTTAACTCTCAAAGTTTCTGAACAAAACTAGGTCTTAGTAATTGTATCAAACTGAGTTTTCAGTCAGTTATACCAAAATGCATGGTTCATATGAATTAGTGGTGGGCAGCACCCGTGCGTGCTAAGCACAGTGTGCTAGCACACTTCGGTTTGTTGTGCGAGTGCGACACTTTATAAGTGTTTCGGCAGCACGCGTGCTGGCAGCGTGCGTACTGACAGCACACTTGTACTGGCGACACACTTGTACTGGGCAGCACGCGTACTGACAGCACATTTGTACTGGGCAGCACGCGTACTGACAGCACACTTGTACTGGGAGCACACTTGTACTGGCGACACACTTTTGGTAACAAGGCGTTGTTTCCATTGGAGAGTGTACACATTTTGCGGTTTCGAAAGCACTAGCTATTGAATCCATTAGCTGATAAATGAGATAATCAGGGAATGAAACAGGCAGATAAGATTTGTTATTCGTAAGTTTTCTGTGTGAAAGTTTTAATTTTGGGTATACTACCGTCCTTCTATCTGCATTTCAGTAACTTTCGACATATTCAATGATTGGATTTTTCTAAATGCTGCGGTCGTCTTCAAACGGAATGAAAGTTTAAACACGGATACAAATGCGTTTATTTGCGGTACATATGAAAGAAATGGTTTCTCGTTGAAAATATTTGTGAAAAATAGCAGATAGAAGGGTTTTGTCGTAACATGCAACGAAAAAATGATAACATTACTAAGCATAAAACTTCTTGCTACACATTACTTATCATGAACCTTCTATCTGCTGCAGATAGAAGGTTTATGCTAAGTAGTGCTACATTTTTTGTAGATGGGACGATTTTTCATTTTTGATTTTAACATACTTCCACAAAAGTTAGGGTTTTCATATTTTGCAGAATGATATAATATACTATGTAGTTTTCGAATCTGGCGTTAACACTAAAATGAAAACAATGTCAGATAGAAGGTTTATGTTAAGGATGGCAGTATAGGATAGTGTAGTTTGTATTGATACCATAGTGTGTTCAAAAAATTGTGTAGTAGCTACACTGTAGTTGTTATTCCAAGTATCGCAATTTCACTTAAGTACAGGTTGAAGCCAACTAGTAGCGATTGATGATAATGAAATTGATGAAAATTCGTACTTGCAAGTATTTGATTTAAATATTCAAAAAGTTTTTAGGGCAAAAGTAGCTGAAATCGGCCAATTTGGGGCTAGAGTGGTTTGGGACATAACGGGCCACGATCTACTGCTGTGATACAAACATTTCGGTTTTGTAGGGGAGTACGGGGTTTTTTGGCCATCGTTTGGCAAAAACTGCCTTTACGGCGCTTTTCGTGAATGAAAGTGGTCGGGAGGACAATAGTGATATTTAAAGCACGAAAAAAAATTTTTATAGCGAAAATTGGGCAAAAACGTCCAATTTTCCCAACCTTTTTTTTTGTCTAGCTTGAATTCGGGGACCCCTCTGAGTTGTTTCGGGCGAAATTTCCATAGTGACCTAGTTTCGAAGATACGACATAATGCACAGCCGGAGAAGCCAACTATCGAACCAAAAAGGATCTCAATCTTTTTCTACTTAGCACTTGTGCTACTTTTAGTTTTTCCGGACGGTTTTCGGGCGGATTTCATTTTGCCGTATCTTCGAAACTCTGGCCACTTTTTCCCAGACTTGTATGGAAATTTCGCCCGAAACAACTCAGAAAGGTCCCCAAATTCAAGCTAGACCAAAAAAAATAAAAAATTTGGGGGAAAGTGGACGTTTTTGTCCAATTTTCCCCATAAAAATTTTTTTTCGTCCTTAAGGCCGGCGATACATGTAAACGCCAGAATTTAGACCGTTTTTCAGAGGCTTATTTAAAATAGAAGGAATAAATGAATCGTTTTGAAAGTGATCTTATTTTTTGTGGTTGGAGTGTGGGTTGGAGTGTGTTTATTAAACATGTGTCTTCTAGTTGAACCAAGAAAAGAAAAAAAAGTAAAAAAAATCGTGAATTAGCACGCCTCATAAAAAAGTACGATATTTGACCCTTTTTTTCGACAGTTTTTGGGTGAAAAATGCTAAATTTTGAAAAAAAATTTGGTTTTGAGGTTCAACTAGAAGCTCAGCTCTTCTTGACACGCTTGACGAGCTTTTTTAGTTGTCGCAAAGTAGCGCCAGCTTTGTGGATATGTTCGCAAATTTCCAAAGTTTTTAAAAATGACAGGAGTATACAGGGAAGATGAAAGTGATTTGGCAAAAAGATTTAGATTGCTATCAGCATCGAAACCAGTGCTTGCATATAGAGCGCCCATCAATAAGTCGACTTCTAAAGCGTTAGTAAAAAAGAAGGCAGGTTATAAGTAGGTATTATACAATTTATTGACAGTGGAGGTTGTAGGAACATCGAATGTAGCAGAAACTTCGACATGTTTAAAGTAAGGACATATTACGTGATTGACTACTTTTTTTTGGCCGCGGAACGTACCTTTGGAACCTGAAAAAGCCATTAACCGAGTTAGATATTTTGTATTTCATAAGTGCAATCGCAACACCGATGATGAATCAAAGCAGATCGACGCTGCTTTAACAAAGATAGGAAATGAGTGTGAGAACAGATTAAGAAAGAATAGAATTTGAGGAGAGCATTATCTATTCACTCTTAACTCTCTGAAGAAAACAATTTGTTGCCAATGATAAAAGTACAGTATCTTTTTACAGTATCTACTTTTATAAGTGCGTCTCTAAGTTTGATATCACCAGTCCAGATAAGCTGCCGTGGTCCTATAGATTCCGGTGTATTAAAAGTCCTGGTTTCTGTGTATCAAACGTACTGGCTTCTGGCAGCCGTTGTCTAAGGTACTTAGATATTCGGCTAAACTCGACTACCATCATCGTTAGACAATTTTACCGATATATGTATGTTCGGCTGATATGTTTGCGTTTTTCTGATTGTGTTTTTGTTTTTGTGGGTTTTTTTGTTGTTTGTTTGCTTGTATATCATATTCGTGTTGTCTTCTTCTCTAGTTTCTGTATGATTTTAGTATTCTTCTTTAAGTTTTTGCCCCTGCTACCACCAGAGGACGGGCAGGAATCAAAAGTTGAAGAATACCTAACGAACAAAAACTGACAAAACATACACGAGAAAACAAACCAGAAACCAGAAACCAAATATCTATCGGTAAACTTGTATAACGGCTATGGGGAGCACGTTGTCGAGTTTTACCAAATATTTTTGGTAAAACTCTTTGAACTCAATCCAATCTCACAAATGGCTTTACGAAGTCATGTCGTCGTGTTGTATCGGTTAAGAGTGCAGACCTCCATATAGCTACGAAACTGGAAAGAATATAAACTTAAAATTTACGCTGTTTGACATAAAAACTTGTAAGTTTTAGATATAAACTTCATTTAATGGCAATTTTTATTATTTGCAATGCACAGATCAAAATATTTCCAAAATCATCGAAATTCCACTACACAGCTAATTTTATGTAGTTACTGATAATATTAAAAAAATAAAAATATATAGAAATTATGTAGATTTGAATACCACAACAGCTTTAAGCCGATTTGGCATTGAATTAAGTAATTTACGGGTAATATCTGGTGATATTTTACTCCATTCGAATTCCAAAGTCTGTTTTAGATCATTCTTGTTGGAAATTGTATATTTCCTGATATTCGGTTCCAATATTGCCCATAAATTTTCAATAACACTCATGTCTGGTGATTGTGATGGCGGCGTCATTAAATGGGGACAGTTGTATATCAGCCATGACTGAACAATTCCCGATTTATGTTTTGGGTCGTTATCTTGGTAGACTCGAAAATTGGACCCAATACCTAAATCTTCAGCGCTTTGCAACAAATTATCTTTAAGAATAGATACATGTGCTTGAAGAGAAGTATACTAGATGTATACAAGAAGATACATGTGCTTGTCCATTGTTGTTTCAATAAAAGCCAGCTTTGCTGGACCGGAAGCCGACATACAGCTCCATACCATAACCCTTCCTTCGCCATGCTTAACAGCTTGCTTTAGGTTTCCTTTATCGTACTTAGTATTTTGTTTTCCCTATATGTAAGACATGCCATCTGAGCCAAATATATTAAATTTTGATTCAACGGCAAAGATGACTGAATTCCAGAACAGATTCCTTTAACATCCTGGTTCTTACCAAGGTGCTCTTTAGCAAAGTTTAATCGATTGAGCTTATTTTTAGGATTGATAAATGGTTTTTTCCTGACAATTCGACCATGAAAATCGTGATCCCGCAGCATTCGGCGAAAGTTTCCACACTTCACTTTTCTCCAAGGATTTTACCAAGGTCAGTTTTACCGCGGAGAATCGAGGATTAGCCGTCATTTTCCGCACAATGTATCACTCGTCAGCTTAATTGAAAGTTTTATTTGGTGCTTTTCTTCCTTTATCATGCACTCAGTTCTCGTGCAGGAAACGCTCAATAATTTTTTGGACAGTACATGAGTTTATATTTACGATAGAAGCAATTTTCCGCTGTGATTAGCCGTTTTTAAACTGGTTTATGACGAACTCCCTTTGTTCTATTGTCGTACGACGCATTTATTTTTTGTTCGGTGTTTGTTTCATATTTGATGAAACTGTAATAACCTTTCTAATTTGGTTTTTCATAACAAAACTTTTTCGTTTAAAAAAGATTTTTGCAGTGGCTTTCTGACAAATGTGATTGAAATTGTGTACAAGGAATCGTTTATTTCCTTATGCTATGTATCGGCCAATTTGATGAATATACCTTAGAGACTATTCATCAGAAGTGTTCACTTTCCCTAAGGGATCGGTTTCTAAGATCGTTAATCTAGCCTTATTTATTATTCTTTATTCTCCGAAGTATTTAATGAACACAAAACAATGCTAGTGCAAGAGAAACCAAAACTTTAGTTGCTAAGCTTTATGATCCTCACAGGCTGCCTCCATTAGCAATTTCCCATGGCATAACATTTGAAACTGCCAGTAGAGGCAGCCTATGGTATGCAATATTTTATGGCATGCCATAAATGATAGGCAATATGGTATGCCATTTGCTTGCCCATCTGCCTGGCAATATTTTGACAGTTCTTGATTTCAAAATGGCGCTGAAATTACTCCTTATATGCCGTTCACACTACACTTCTAAATCAGGTAGATTTAGAATATGTCAAGCTAATCAGGTAAGCGTTCACACTACCCGAAGTGATTTAGAATGAGGAGATTTAGAGAGAGAAATGTCATTCGAATTTATGTGTACAATTTTTTTGCGTGAAAGTTGTTGAAAATGATGCAGGAACATGCAAGAACATTTTCTTTTCACTTTGTACAACTCACATTTTCCATTTTTGCGAGAAAAATGTATGGGTAATCGGGTAGATTTAAGTTGATTTAGCTCTAAAGCGATCAGCTGATCGAAATCGCCTGATTTAGAGTGTAGTGTGAGCGGCATATTAAGAGCATTTGACGCACAGATACAGCGCACGTCCTTCCCGCTCAGAGGCATTTTCAAAATGATATTGCATGCCATGAAATTGCCCACGCATTAGATGGTATACCATAAATGGACAGTCGTTGCCATCGGATATGGCAGGGTAAATTGCCAATCGAAGCCCGATGTCAGGGCGGAAATTTATGCCTTTGAAAAGTTACAAAAATTTCAAGGGACAAGGAACTAAAAAGCATAGGAAGCTTCTCCTGAAGAGCTGCAGTCTTTAAAGCCAAACGCAGTAGTACGGTTATAGTACAGCGTAAGAAGTTAGTTTCTAACCAGCGTACCAACTCCGTGTATGTATACGGACCAAAATTCCAGTGATCTAACCTGAGATTGTGTTGTTGATCAGACTGGAAAGTTGGAAGAAATCGCATGGAACAGAAAGAGATTCAGGATAAGATTCGACAACTACATACTCAGGCTAGATTTTTCGGCGCTCCAATACGGCTCACTCTTGCAAAAAATACCAGCACACTCTCAGGTTGCTTTGACAATTTGGCGCAATTTCAAGGTCAAAGTGGACTTTGTGAAAATGGAAGGAGTTGACACGCTGGTTAGGAACTAACTTCTTACGCTGTGGTTATACGCTAAGATGGAAAGCAAAACTGAAAGGCTGCTCGCAATGCGCTGTTATATTCTAAACTGAATTCATGCCAGGTGTTCTACCTCAAATCCCTGGAGTTAGCCATATTCCTTGAGTAAGTATACTATGGGTGCATAGTCGCTGTTAGCTTTGGATGTCAGTCAGATTGATAACTAGTGGAGTGACAACTCAGGAACTGGGTTGAAAGATTCAGGGCTAAGAATATGTCGAGGGAATTTCAATGATCTTGAAATAGCTTAATCCTTTTTAAGGGACCCATATACACAGCCCTGCCATACTGGTATTGATTGTAGGACTTTCGATGCGAAACTGGAAAACTAAAGGTAGGTGAAAAAGATGAACAAATAACTCTCGGCCTCACAAGACTGTAACTCTCTGCAGTGATTCCATAAAGTACCTACGTACCTACCAATATTCGCGTATAACCCCGATTCAGGGAAGTTGAGTTATGCTATAAAAGTTAAGGTTTTTGCTTCTGCCAGTTTGATTCCTAACTAAATTTCCATCAAAATTACAAATCGTTAAGTATTTCATTAGCCATCGGATTCTGTATGTGCTGTCTCAACAAAATATGACTTTGAACGTGAACTTGGGCCGTCGCCATTGATGATTCTACGGTGAGAAAATCACCTTATGCAACGCAAAGCACATTCAATTTTCGCGTCGTGTTTGTTTTCAGACGTGTCAAGTAAGCAATTGTACCGTGCACTCGACTCGCATTTTTCCTCGTATGCTGTTTCATGAAATGAGAGTTGCAAACAAACATGAAAAATCTTGTTTACTGCATAATGTACTTGGATCTGTTGTACTTGGATATGCCTTGTGGTATCAGTGAGCACACGGAAGCTCCACCCCCAGCTGAACTTGATTTTTATTAGATCGACAAATTCATCTCGGAAACGTACTTACTTACATATGCACTTCAGTTAGAATTGTCTGTAATGTTCTTGAGATTTGCACGATTCACTGCCACGTGCTCGACTCGCTGGAAAAATTGCCACATTACAGCAGTCGTCGTATTCAAATCGTCGGCCACATACGATACTTTATTCATACTTAATTATTGTTGTGTTCGTAAACTGGCTGACTGGCATTAAAGCAAGCGGAAATACGAAGGTCGAAGTGGGAAATGTTTAGCACGTTTCATTGAATATGAAATTACAAGTTTTCCAGATTTTCCGACGTTCGATGCGAAAATAGAACTTTCGATTGATACGAAAAGGCGCGCGACGAAAAGTATCTTGTTTAGATTTCAGTTTTGTTAGAATGCGCAACATCATAGAAGCTGTTCGTGTCGTAATTTTGACATTAGCTCTTTTCTGGACCATCTAATGTTTCAAAGATTCTAGCTGGTTGATTGGAATAAATCTGTAAGAAAATTGTTCGAAAAATATGTGCTATTACAGTTTTTGCGCTGCCAATTAGTGAAAGAAATTTGAATGAAATATTTTAAAGATTGCCTATAGTCGCTGTTTTAGATGCAATCATACAGTAACTCAGCAATGACATATATACACATGGTCACAAAATTGAAGGCACAATCTATATAAATGCCAAAATATTATTCAATGTTACTACAATTGTAGTAAATTTATCGAATTGGCATTTTATTCTGTTAGTGCGTAATCTTCTTTATAAATGTACACCAAATTAATACAAAAAAAGTCGAATCTATCACAAAGTTTGCTATTTTGATGTCAACTGTACCACTTGCGAGCTACACAAAATTGAAGGCACACGTGCATCTAACAAGATATTTCGTAGAATTTGAAGATGCAATTACTTTTCATTCTTTACAAATATTGGGTTTTAGGTGAACGATAGTGACTAGTTGAGTTAAGTGTGTTGTTTTTTTAAAAAAATAAGTATTTGTACATAAATAAATAAAAAAAACTGAAATGGATAAACGAAGAAAAGAAACCTCAGTTGCGGAAAGAAAAATTATTATTAAGCTTATTTGTGAAGGCAAAACATATCGAGAAGTAGGAAAAATAGTTGGGAGATCATTTTCTTCAGTAAGAACTGTAGTCAACAAATGGAAAAATGACGGAACTTATATTAATAAAACGGGGCGCGGACGAAAAAAGTTACTGTCAGTTAAAGATGAGGAAGACATTCGACAGGAAATAGAAAAATGTCCAAAGAAGCCGATTAATAATTTGAGGGCTGAAGTTTCTCATATGATCCAAAAACCAATATCCAAGGAAACTATTAGAAGAACATTGCGAAACCATGGTTTAAATGGAAGAATAGTCCGTAAAAAGCTATTTATTTCAGAAGCAAATAGAAAAAAACGGTAAGAGTTTGCGAAAACTTTCGTAAATGAGGGTCCAGATTTCTGGAAAAACATAATATTCAGTGATGAAAGTAAGTTCAACCTATTTAGCTCTGATGGCAGACAAATAGTTTGGAGGAAAGCGAATACCGAGCTAAAGAAAGAAAATTAGTGCGGAACCATAAAACATGGAGGAGGTAATGTGATGGTTTGGGGGTGCATATCTGCAGGAGGAGTCGGCAACATGGAATTTATTGAGACCACTATGAACAAATTTAAATACCTCGATATCATGAAAAGGAATTTAAAATCAAGTGCCCTTAAATTAGGACTATTGAATGTGTTTTGGTTTTAACAAGATAATTATCCAAAGCACACCGCACATATTGTAAAGATGTGGTTGCTTTATAATACGCCAAAACAATTAAAAACTCCACCTCAGTCCCCAGACTTTAAGCCAATTTAACATTTGTGGTCAGTACTTGAGCAACAAATCCGAAAATTTTCAATTGCGAATAAATCCGAGCTGAAGTCAATAATAGCAAGGGAATGGCAAAATATTAGCCCAACCATAACAAAAAAGTTTGCGGAAAGTATGCCTAGAAGACTAGCAGCAGTAATCAAAGTCAACGGATATCCAAGTAACTACTAATAATAACTTATTTTATATTTTTCTAGTGATCTTGAAGTTTGTGCCTTTAATTTTGTGTCTTGAATTTTTTTGTTAATTTTTCTTTTGTTACTTAATTCTTTAAAAAATTGAATTTAATAAATTTTTTTATACATTTTTGTATTTTTAGTCTTCAATTTAATAAAACATAAAAAAATTTATGATAATAAAACGACATTAGTTTATATACGATTAAGAGTTTTCATATTTATTGCTTGTGCCTTCAATTTTGTGACTATGTGTATTAATTCGCGTACGTTTTATTCTATTCGTCGAATATAGACAATTAAAAATATATTTACAGATTTATCCCAAAGTCTTTTTCGTATAAATCTCTAGTTTCCAAAGCTGAGGGAGCTGTTTCTAATGACGAGTATCCGATGGTGGTATTTCTGGTCATTGAGGAGGCTTTTAAATGCGAACCATTAAGCTATTTTTTCCAGGGCGTCCTGGTAAAACGAAACTTGTTTGTTCATCAGAAAAAAAACAACGGGGCTAAGGATTGAATAATGCAAATCTTCAACTTTCGGAGGAATTCAAATATCTAGTAGTAATTTTGGACAAAAAACTTTGCTGGAAAAAGCATGTTGAAGTGAAGCTTACTCGAGTTTTTATAGCTTTCCGGCAGTACAAAAGAGCTATGAGGATGTACTTAACAATCATAAGGCTAATGATCACGTACACATCGCCAGTAATAGAAAAATTTACTATTTACGTAAAAGAGTCGTCAGTTGGTGGCATCAGCCAAAAGTACTACTTCGGGAACGGCCCTTGCTGCGCATCTCAAACCGCGTCCACTCGACATTCATATTCGGAGTGTTGCGGTGAGCATTCACGGCTCTATTAGCGATGAGGTCTGATGCGAGGGATCTCTACGGTTCTCAAGATGCCTTTAAACCAGTGAACGAAAAAAAGCCTTATCGTACCGTACCTTAATGTACTGTACCGTCCATTTATGACGCCCGTACGCAAACACAAACACACTAGAAAAACTACATATACTCTGCCTCAGTCTGTAATGTTTGCGTACATATACACAACCGATATACAGAACGAAACAGACACGATGCAAACGTACGCTACGATTGAATACTGTACGGTAAAATGTCCACAAATCTTATCCTCTACAATACGGATTGTCTACACAACCCGTATAGAAACGGTGTACACTAAACGTACTGTACGTTTTGTGTACTTTTGCGGCTCATTTATACGAACAGGAAAAAAATTACAGATAAAAGTGATAATGCCGTAGCCGAAATGAATTGACTATGCTCTCCTGTGACGTTCAATATTTTTGAAACAGTGCTTTCACTTCTAAAGTGTTTTTCCTTTTCATATAAATAAACCGCAAAAGTACACTAAACGTACGGTACGTTTAGTGTATACCGTTTGTGTACGGGTTGTGTACTCGTACACATTCCGTATTGTAGAGGATAAGGTTTGTCGACAATGTACCGTACAGCATTCAATCGTAGCTTACGTTTGCATCATGTCTGTTTCGTTCGGTATATCGGTTGTGTACATGTACGCAAACATTACAGACTGAGGTAGGGTATGTGCACTTTTCGCGTACAGTACGCTTAAGGTACGGTATTTTTTCGTTCACTACTTTAAACGCTCAAGGAGAAGATTCGAATGAATATTTTTGAGTAGAAGTGACTGGGAGCGTCCAATTATCTGCACGAGGTATTCTTTACGGACGGCTGGGAGTCATATTTTAGATCTGGAGCTGGCATCTACCAGCATTGCTTAAATGCCTTTTTCTCTCGGTCAGTATGATTCTATTTATTCCTCAAATATTATCTCGAGAGCAAGAAAATAAAAAAAAATTGTGAAGATATTCGTTATATTGAACTATTTTTCTATTCTTCTCATTGTAGCCTGTCTATAGCTTTGTATCTTGTTTATAGCTTTGTAGCTCACAATATATTGTAGGGAAAATATTTATACATAAACAAAAGCTAGTTTCTATATTAATTCAATAATAACCTAATACTAAATTGTTTTTATTGTGTACCATTTTTTTCCTAGCTTGTAAAAATATCTTAATTTAAAACAAATTTTTTCCTTTTGAAGCTAGATTTATTTTGATTTTGACATATATCGATATATCGAGGGTAATCTGCCCTCTTCTTCAGTGTCCATAAGAAGAGGGCAGATTACCCTCGAAATATCGATATATGTCAAAATCAAAATAAATCTAGCTTCAAAAGGAAAAAATTGGTTTTAAATTAAAAAAAACCTAATACTGATTTCGCCCTCCTGTAAGGTTATCAAAGATTTGAACACAAAATCCAATACCAATTAACTACTCATTTTACTGCAGCCTCGCTATTGGCGAACTTCTTGTTACGTGTCCCAATTTCCTCTCCAACTTGAACCGCAACATCATAACCGCAACAATGCGGCTTACTTCGGTGTGATTTGCTTTCTGTCCCCAAAGCAAAAGATGTACATTGTGCTAAATGTATAACTACGGGTTCTCATTATGACATCCACGAATCCTCAAATCTACAAACCGTTGCCGAAAATTCGTAAAGCAAGTTAAATTGGATTATTTCGCTACCATTGAATCCTCTATCTGCTTGAACCATCATAAATTCATCTGGTCTTATGACCCTTCTCAGACAAATTTCCATCGTTTTTTCGATTCTATGTTTGTTGATGTTGTCATTGCTTCTAACTGACAACAGATATGTGAGCTATTGCTATCACCCACTGCAAGTTAAGCCCTGACTCAAGTATCTCTCAGGTATAGGACTCCCGGCCTGATACATCTCAAACTTACTAGCAAAGTCACTTCCATCATCCGTTTCCAATCTTTAGCCATAGCTTCTCTTCTGGTTCCTTTCAATATCGCTTCTAGTATGTCTATATTTCGCTCTATTTACAAGTCCGAAGGCCCTGAATTTATTTCCAGCTGTCTTCCTATTCTCACTCTATATATATATATATATATATATATATATATATATATATATATATATATATATATATATATATATATATATATATATATATATATATATATATATATTAATATATATACATATATATATATATTTATATATATTAATATATATATAAATATATATATATATATATATATATATATATATATATAACATATATCATATATATATATATATATATATATATATATATATATATATATATATATATATATATATATATATATATATCATTACATATCTCGTCTTATGTTTCCTACTCCATTCTCATCATTTCGAGTTTACTTTTTATTATTTAAAATATTTATCATATGAATTTCATGCATCATTCAATTGTTTAACTTATTTTATCATTGCGATTGGGCTCTAGGCTGTTTAAACGGATATTAAATAAATTTTATAGCTTCACGTAAACATTTCCATTTTATGCATCCCAAAATCAGTTTTACAATTAAAATGTTTGCATAATCAAATCACGCAAACCACATCTTTTTGAAAACAATCGAATTATTCTTTACTACTTTTAATCTCATAGAATAGATGATTGCACTATTGCATGCTTACTATTGGACTTAAAAAATATTCTATTCATTTTTAGTTGCGAATGCTCTGATCAGTGTATCTCCTTATATTTGCCTCCACCCCCATCGAATCCATCCACAATTTTTCCATTTCAACACTAGTTGTCGAGGTAGCAGATACAAATTTTTGAGCTGAATTTAATGTCACTTAGACATTTAACGAAGACCAAACGTCAGGATGCTATTAGCTGTCAGACTATTTTTACTGCTACACTACATCTTGAAGTCGTCAATCTAATAAATGTGGCTCTACCTAAAAAGTGACCTTAACATCATATATTTGAAAAAAGGTTGATTGAAAACTAAGCCCATAAGGCTTGGTTCGGTTCGGTTCGTTTTCGGTTGTAAGCGAAAACAAACCGAACCGAACGACATCCCTTCACACATACACGGTTCATATTAGGTTTTGTGTTTTCTTCCTCAACTTTGCGTAGTGACGTCAAATTCATAAAAGTCTTCAAACATTTCCACACAATCGTTTTTCCATGCCTCTTGCGTCTTAAATTTATCTTCATATTTTGCAAAAGTTTTGTCCCACAGCGCTACTTTAGATTGCACAGCACAAATCAGTCGATCCACATCAGCATCTTATAAATCGCTCATTTTATCAGAAAAACTGCGACTGATAATTTCAAAAAAATTGGAGGTAATAATAAAACTAACTAAAACTGACTAAACTAACTAGGTAAAACGTCTAAATATTTCAAATTAAGATATCCAAACTGATAATTTATAAATTTAAAACAAATTCAAATAATCCAATCAGGTTAAAACCGAAACTAAACCGTGCATGTGTGAACGTCTTGATTGCTTTCTGTTCCCTGGACACGAATTCACACCTAATAGAAACCTGATGAAACCTATTCGTGTCCAGGGAGCGTTCGGTGCTATACAGTTTATATCAGGTACCGAATAGAACCTCATATGTGCGAAACGAGCCTTATACGTTTCAATCGAATTCAAGCAGGAGAGTAGGCTTTTGTCTTGTGAGGAATTATTACCAATGAAAAATAGCTATTCATCCCTACATAACTTTCATGCATTGTTACGTTAGTCTAGCCTATTCCTAGAATAGACAATCCGACAAGTGTTGTTTTTTTCGTGTCTATCACTGGTGCTCAACGTAAAATTAGATTTGCCAACGACCGGTTTATTATTACTACTCCTCGCTAATTAGCTTTTCGAAGTTATCACACACTCGAGGTCAGCATACTGGCCGGCAACAACATTAGCTGACAACGCTAAGTTCTAGGACGTTTGATCAATTAACGGTCGCTTTGAACTGGTTTCAATTCACCGTGCGCACTACAAGGCCTTCATGCAAATGATTATTATAATAATTGAAGAACATGTGGCCGAGACATCATCCAGTACACACGATAGCGATTCATAATTTAACTTAAGCGGAAAGTAACCTGAATTGACAGCACGAATCGAGATCGTTTCTTCTGTACCTGCAAGGTCGTACGACGGAGTCCTTTAATAACAGCCGCATCTGTCGAGCATGTGTGAAGCATCAGAGTAGATACATTTCGCCGTGCAAGTCACTGAAACATCTGCACTTGAATCATGCATATTGCTACGCTGTCTGACCTTATTTCAACCCTCCGAATCTGGCTGTGCGAAAATGCAATTTTTCATAGACATGTGTAGTCCCTTGTCTGCGATAAGGAAATATTGATGAGACCCACCCGATCGCAAGTGACATACAAATCCGTATAAACTTGCAGCTCTGCTACGATCAGGCGGCGTCTGCTCCTCCGCCTATTTTGCTTGCGAATACTTGTTTGTCTTCGTGGACAAACACAGTTCCTCGCCGTTGCGCCAACACTAATCCTCTTCCTCTTTGACAGTACGAAGTGCCTCATCAATCAATGAGTGTAAATACTCGCAATCTTCTCTTTACGCTGGCTCATTCATAGCCCGTTAAATTTCACTGAAACGTGAAAAATCAAATAAAGGAAACCACCTCGATGCAGACTTCCCACGTGTTAGTATTTATCTTCAAATACGAAAGAAAACAACTTTTATCTGATGTTTTCTTAAGTGTCCAAGGTACGTACCGCACAAGATTATGAGCAGAGCGGCCTCACTAGAAGCTGAATCGACATTTGTTTGTCGCACATTAAAGCCAAGACCTCCCATCTCTTCAGGTTACGGTTGGTTCTCGCTCGAAACTGGGTGGTCCCTGAAATCAGACTGTTTTTGCTCATCTTGTGCATCCGTCAAAGCAAAAATCAACGATCAGACCGCAGCGACGTATTTAATTCATCGAGACTATCTGACCGCCTAGGAATTACCTTAAAGAACATTTACACGATATAATTGATAACATGTCATCAAATCGATTTGGGTGCGACGACGACGGTGAACATTCTTTCGACGTGGACGACACGGTAGTGATCGTTGTCGTCACAAAACAACGGCAGACGGGCCGGTCGGGTCGATTCGCCAGGAGATATCCCTGTTTAGATCCCAATCAGGCGGGATGTGTTTCGTGGGTGGTCCCTGCACCGGGTGTGTGAGAGGGAACATTAATCTTTCGACTTTCACGGTTGTAATTGGAATCATTTAATAGAAAAATGTACTATTTTCGTAAAAAATCATCAGTTGGTGGCATTAGCTGGTCATGGATAAATTGGTTGTGTCGGAAACTAATAGGTTTTCAGTTATATTTTGACAAACAAGCCTAACGTAATGGTTTTCATGCAGTAGCAGCGGCCACAACCTATAGCAACAGTTATTGTTTGAACCGTGTGATAAGATTTTTTTTACGAGTGAAAAATAGACAGACCGACTGCAACAAAAAATCAAATGCATAACTTTAGCCATGCATTTTAAGAATGGAAAATGTTTTTGATAGTCATCAATATGCAATCACATAAATAAAATAAATAAAAGAAGCTCTAGCGCATAGGAACCTCTAGAAAGATTGATTTTCGAAGAATAGTAGGGGAATTTAAGCGCTATTAGGTGATCATGATCAATCTATACCGAACGCTGGGTACCCCTGTAGTCTGATGACTGCATTAAAAGCCATTGGGCTATAGAAAGTAAAATATTTGCTTCTTATGTCGTTATAGGATACTTATCAAATGAAAATTTCCTGGCTGCATCTCCTATTACAAAAATAATCTAAACGCTCAGTGATGGCAACACTTTGCCTTCATTTTCCTTAGCGGTTTTTGAATATGGAGGAACCTGAAAGAGGGCTGGCTACTTTTTCAAATAACTTCTATCAAACTTGGTCCTACTGATGATCAACACAGGTTGTGATTGATCAATTGGATCTGATTATCAGATCTTGAGTTCTCACAAACACAAATTACAGGTGCTCAAAATATAGGTAGTTTAGTGAAGGGCTACCATTATTAGGCGATGCATTTTGAAAAATTCGATTTAAAAATGTAAAAATGGTACCAAGTTTATCAAAAAGCAATAAAACTTCACGAGTTTATTTATTGGCTCTCTCTTTCTCTCTGTTTACTTACCGCCCATAGCTACAAAGTTGTCCGCACATTCATCAAAAATCAGACAAGCTTATTTCTTGTGACCATCAATAAATAAATTTGTGCGAATTCATCGCAAATTTTCTTCGGCTCCTCTTTAGCACTCAGCGTCCGCATAGGGTTAATAATTACAAAATATCATAGCCAAAGTAAAATAACCACGTCTTTTATTTTCCGATGCTTATTTTTTTTTATAAATATTTAGAGGAAAGCCCCCGTGGGAGAAAACATGGAGGCATGTTTCCTCCTTAAGGCTGCGTTTATGCTAGAGCTGCGATAAGCGATAAGAACAGCGATGAAATAAGTGAAAAAAGCAACGACAAAAGCTGCTTTGATGTGGTTATTTTGGATCTTAGATTACAGCGGTTTCAGCGGGAAACATTCTTGTGTTAGCTATTGCAATTATTGCAATTTCCGCTTCAACATAAACACTTCCATCTGAATGCATGTTTCCCCTTCGTCAGTATCGCGGCTTTAACTCCGCTAGTATCGCATATTCGGAGTTAGATTATGCGTCCATCTTTATTTTTCCAAAGAACGCCAGCGCCCCTGCCACTTTCCAGTTGAAATCTGCAGATCTTTTTTTTAATCTGGGTCTTGACCATTTTACCTTGATCATTTCACTTCACATTTATTGTTGAGTTGCCAAAAAGGGACTTGTAGTCGAGACTTCAACAACCCTTCAAGGAGTCTGCCCGCTGTATCGAGTATGCAATGGGATTTGGCCGCTGATGGTGTGATGGGTCTTCCTCCCTCTTTGCAATTAATGTGACTTTGAATCAATATGCACACTTGAATCAACATGCAATGGTATTACGAACGAACGAAAGATGGCATCACAACTGAACTTATGTCCAAGAAAAGAGCCTGCCAGAGGTGATAATAGTCCATGGACAAGAAAATAATTAATGGTTTTGTTGCACATAACAGTTCATAGCGCTCAAACAGTTCAAGTCCTGGACACACTTAACTCGATAGATCGCGGCAATAAACGACGATAGAGGTATATTTCACAATTTCGCATCATCTCTGCCTCATAGAAAGCGATATGTCGTGACGATACAGTCTATGTCGCGGCAACAAGCGATGCAATCGAGAAAAATTGTCTCGCTGAAAGAGCCATATCACTATTTAAACGGAAAGAATGATTGAGGAATCACGTGGCTCCGTTTCTGGAAGTATTTCTTTGTTTGTTTTTGTTATTTCATACATTTGTATATACAGCACCAAGCAATCTAAAGAAATACAAAAATATGTGAAGAAAATATCGTCATATAACATTAGTTTTTGGCAAATACCGCTGTGTCCGCTAAAACGTTCTCGGTTTTTCTTAATATTGTCAGCCCAGCGTCATACATTTTTTCTGCTTAGGGTGTTCCTAATATGTACGAGGGTGGTCTGAAAACTTTCCCATATAAAAAAGTTACAAGACAGTTTTTCTTGAAATTTATTTTTGCTCATAGTCTCCTTGTTAGTCTAAGAGCCGGTTTAGACGAGTGGTTTTTTGCTGGATCTAGCACGAGCTTTTGGGAAAGAGAAGTGAAGGACGGAACGGAACAGCGAGCGCGAGTGATATAGTTGGCCATCGAGCACGGCAGCGATTTTTCTGTTATTTTCTTAGAAATAATTTGAGGCTCAGACATTTTTGGTAAAAAGTTCGATTACTACGAATATAGAAAACTGTGTGCTAGCACAGCAAGAAATCGCTCGTCAAAACTTACAACGAGTGCCATCGGCCAGCAAACTCTGTGCTGACAAAGCACAAGATCGTCCGTCTAAACCGGCTCTATACACTCTCCCAGCAATGCCCCCATCTGTTTAACTCATCCAACTAGTACTCGGCGTCTTTGTCTGCAAAATAATTGTTTGCAAAGGTGTTTGCCTCTTCATCTCACGAATATCTCTGCCCTCAAAGCGCAATTTTTAAATGAGAGAACAAATGAAACTCGCCTGGGGCTAGATCTGGTGAGTAAGTTAGGTGGGACATCCTTCAGTTTTTCTTAAACTGAAGGATGTCCTTCAGCTTTTGCTCCGCCACGTGCGAGAGATCCACCAGCCATGGTTCACCGAAGCAGCGCAGTCTGGTTTTCCGCAGTGCTGGGCAGTGACACAGGAGATGCTGGATTGTTTCTGAAACCCCCGGCTCTTGACACCTCCTACAGATGTCGCTGGTTAGTAGTCCCATTTTCATGGCATGTGCTACTATAAGATAATGGTCAGCCGTTTGCAGTCAGTCCGCGTAATTCGAGGAGGTATATAATCGCTGCGAGATTGTATGACCCCCACATGATTTTTGTGACCCTGCGGATCTGACAGAGGAAGACTAGCTCCATGCATGGCTAACGCATCAGTGTTTTTACGGCCGCTTGACTGTCCGTAAAGATATTTATTTCCTCACTTGTAGTATCTCTGGCATATACCAGATCTGCGGATTTACGTATCGCGAAAAACTTCCGCCTAGAAAATACTACAGTGATTACCTGTAGTGCAGAGAGCCGCCAACCGTTGAACTCTGTTCGCCATGCTAGCCAACGTAGTTTTGTTCACTGCTGACCACCAGATCAAACATCCGTCAACAAGGATCGGCCTAGCTATCGCCAAGTAGATCCAGTGCATTAGAGCAGGGCTTACCCCATGTTTTACCCAGCACTCTCTTGCTGGCGTAAATCGCGTTGCTTGACCGCTTAACTCTTGCCACAAAATTCTCCTTCTATGTGAGGTTGCTGTCTATGAGGTGTACCGGTTAAAATTGCGTATTTGTAGACAACTTCATATCTTTTACTTTGACATGAAACTCGATAATGACAGCTGTCACGTTAGAAACTTCATACCTTTGTGTAATTATTTCAGTCTGGTTTATAAGTTTTGATGAAAACACACAGAGCTAGCCCGGTAACTAAAATGTCAACTTTTGAGCCATCGAAACAACATTTGCGGGAAGTTCTAATTTTCTTGTTTAACTTGAAGAAAAATGCAATCCCAAGCGCGTGAATTGCTCGTCGAAGCATATCCGAACTTCAAAATAGAGGTGAGAACGTGCCAGAATTGGTTCAAGCGGTTCCGTGAAGGTGATTTTGGCATCGAAGACAAGGAGCGCTCTGGTCAGCCAAAAAAGTTTGAAGATCAAGAATTGGAGGCATTACTCAGTGAAGATTCGTCGCAAACGCAAGATGAACTTGCAAAAACACTTGGATTCGCTCAGCAAACCATTTCCGATCGATTAAAAGCAATGGGAATGATCAGAAAGGTAGGCAATCGGGTGCCGTATGAATTGAAGCCAAGAGACGTCGAACTTCGTTTTTTCGCGTGCGAACAACTGCTCCAACGGCAAAGAAGAAAGGGCTTTTTGCATCGAATTGTAACTGGTGATAAAAAATGGGTCCATTACGATAATTCAAAACGTCGGCCAACGTATGAATACATCGGCCAGGCCGAATATTCATAGTGAGAAGCTCATGCTGTGTATTTGGTGGAACCAGCTTGGTGTGGTATACTATGAGCTGCTATAACCGCACGAAACGATCACAGGCGAGGTCTACCGACGACAATTGATGCGTTTGAGCCGAGCATTGCGAGAAATACGGCCGCAATACGCTGAAAGACTGAAGGACACGAAAAAGTTATATTGCCACATGACAATGCTCGGCCACATGTTGCACAAGTGGTCAAAACATACCTGGAAACGTTGAAATGGAAAGTCTTGCCCCACCCGCCGTTTAGTCCAGACATTGCTCCTTCCGATTATCATTTGTTCCGATCGATGGCTCATGGACTGGCTGACCAGCACTTCCGTAATCACAGCCAAGTCGAAAATTGGATCGATTTATGGATTGGCGCCAAACAGGCCGAATTTTTTCGAGATGGTATCCGTCAATTGCCAGAAAAATGGGGAAAAATAGTGGCTAGCGTTGGCCAATACTTTTGAGAATTGAATTGTAACCAATTTTTCACAATAAAGCATTAAATTTTGGAAAAAAACGCAATTTTTAACCGGTACACCTAATAGAATCAGATCTAAGTACCTAGTTTGTGACTTTGTGCCGCCCAACCTGATTGGGTCTAATTCAGGAGTTTTATATCTCCTTGTAAAGGAGAAAGTAAAGTAAGTTGTAAAGTACAAGGTCCGCCTTATTGGGATTGATGCCAAGGCCCACAGTATTCGCCCACTTCTCAACCAGCGCCAGAGCATATTCGAAGAGCTGGCCAAGGGTATGTGGAAACCTACCCGAGGCTAAAATAGCAATGTCGTTAGCATAGGCCACAACCGTGAGTCCCTTGCTTTCCAGCCTTTCCAGAATTGAGTTTGTAACAATGTTGCACAAAAGTGGGGATAGAAGGCCACTCCGCTGATATGAGTCTTTGCTTAAGCATGTTGCTTATCCGGCTACAAATAGGGGGATGGGTGTTGTATGCGTGAAAGCTCTCCATAATGGCTGTTGTGTGCACATTATTGAAAGCGCTGTCAATATCTAAAGAGGCTCCCAAAGCGTATTCTTTGTAATGGAGTGCCCTTTCTATTTCGATGATTACCCTGTGGAGAGCCGTTTCAACTGATTTCCCTTTCATATACTCATTTTGGGCTGTCGATAGAGATTGAGATCCAAGTGTTTGTTTGATATGCAGGTCTAGTAATCTTTCAATAAGTTTGAGGAGGAAGGAAGTCAGGCTAATTGACCTGTAGTCCTTCGGATACGCATGGTTGACTTTACCCGCTTTGGGTATAAATATAACCTTAGTGGTCCTTCAGGCTGCAAGTACGTGAGCTTGCACTAGGTAACCTTTGTAAATTTGCGTTAGCCAGGAAACGGCAAGCATACCTGTACTTTGAAGTATGACCGGCGGAATTCCATCCGGACCTAGAGACTTGAAGGGCTTGGGCCAGATTAGCCTCTGCTTGGTGACAACTTCGCAAATATCATCGATGTCCTGCAGGTCGGGCGCCTGCTCGTCAGTGAAAGGGGTGGAGTCATTCAAACAGCCCGGGAAGTGAGTACCTATCTACTCGTAGTATGTTCCTTTAATGATTTTTCCTGTTTGAAGACAATCAATTTAGATAACACTCCATGACTATACAAAAAAAAATTTAACATAACTTTCCCAGCCGCAAAAAGCCATTTTACCTTTTTTGGAACCGATTTCCTCCGCACAGTTTCCCAGTTGACTGTATGTTTGTTCCGGGCATATAACGGTGTGTCAAAATTTCATCCATAGTAATTAATCGGCGTCAACTTGGAAATGTTCATTCGAACATGTTTTTAGTCTAACGTGAGCAAACGCGACATCCAATGGATGAACGGCTTTCTCATGCCTAAATCTTGATTCCATGTGTAGAAAACACTCTCTTTGGATATATTCATATCCTCTGCTATCTACCTCTCTTTAATTCGACGGTCGTTTAGCACAATTTGGTGAACTTTAGCGATGTTATCGCTAGTGGTCGCAGTTTTTGGACGTCCCGAACGTTCATCGTCTCCCAACCTGGTACGGACACGTGTAAATTCAGCCGCCCAAAATTTCACGGTGGCAAAAGATGATGCAAAGTCCTCGTACATAGCGTCCAATTCATCTTTGATTTGTGTTTACGTATTGCATTTTGAAAACGAATATTTAATGAGATCAATACTGGATTCTTTTTCATTTTCATAAAAACACTAACATTGTCTCGCTGAAACGATTGTCAAACAATAACAGCGCGTCCAAAATGCCTGAAATTTTGGCGAGTACCTGTCAAAAACGCGCAATTACATCAATGAAAACTAATTGACAATTGCTGCCATATTCACGGTAAGGTCGGAGGCTTTTCAGACCATCCTCGTATTTATTCAGTCAAGAAAACTTATGAAGGGGGTGTAATTGAGCAATTTTGATCTATGCTCAAGAAGTAAACACTCTTAACTGAATTGGAATTGTTATTGCGGGATGATTAAAATTGAACAACTTTTTATTAACATTAAAAATTTTAATCTACATTGAAAATTCTATTTTGACAAAGTGGTTTCGAAAGTATGCACTGCTTCTCATCAGACACCAGCACACAGTGCATACTTGACTGGCGTGACCACTCGCAGTTGGAAATCATTACATTTGTATTTATGCTAGTTGTGACAAATTTTAACATCTCCGACTTATATCCATGGATATAAACCTTTCGAAACCACTTTGTCAAAATAGAATTTTCAATGTAGATTAAAATTTTTAATGTTAATAAAAAGTTGTTCAATTTTAATCATCCCGCAAAAACAATTCCAATTTGATTCTGCTTTCGGAGGCTGATTCCGCAAAACGATCGAGTTTCCCGTTTCAATATGCTCGGCTTCGATGCTGTAGAAATGATATACGTTGTCTATGCTGATTTATAGACAAGAAGGGAACCGTGATCAAATTCAATTACCTTTACTAAGTAAAATTATATCCATGGATATAAGTCGGAGATGTTAAAATTTGTCACAACTAGCATAAATACAAATGTAATGATTTCCAACTGCGAGTGGTCACGCCAGTCAAGTATGCACTGTGTGCTGGTGTCTGATGAGAAGCAGTGCATACTTTCGAAACCACTTTGTCAAAATAGAATTTTCAATGTAGATTAAAATTTTTAATGTTAATAAAAAGTTGTTCAATTTTAATCATCCCGCAAAAACAATTCCAATTTGATTCTGCTTTCGGAGGCTGATTCCGCAAAACGATCGAGTTTCCCGTTTCAATATGCTCGGCTTCGATGCTGTAGAAATGATATACGTTGTCTATGCTGATTTATAGACAAGAAGGGAACCGTGATCAAATTCAATTACCTTTACTCTTAACTGACATTAGATCGCTAGAGTGCTATCGTATTCGGTGTAGCATAGACATTGCTTATAGCTGCGATGACAAGGAACAAGGTACCACAATCTGGTCTGCGACGTTAAGCGTGTGTTGTGGGCTGCCCACTTTTAATCGCAAACCGCATGCTGGGCTGGCTAACTCTGAAATTCATCGCAAAATATGTTGGTTGTAAATGAAGCAATTTCAGCAGTGAGTGTAGAAACGTTTTGCTAAGTTTTTGCCGCTCACAAGCATGAATCACATATATGCGTTCGTAACCCAAATAGAAAGGTTATGTGAATTTCGGTATATTATGCATTTATAGCGCTGTCAAGCTTAATCTTATCTCAATAATACCCCCGACTAATTTGTCGCCAAGTTCAAGGTTTTTGACTATTTTTCCATTTTTAATAAACAATTACAGGTTTATGCATCGTAAGTCCGCCTTCTCTGCTCCGAGATTTAAGACCATCTTTCTCTCTACTCATCCATGCTCCATGTGAAGTACGATGCTAGAAACACCAATATTTTCCCTATGACGCATTCTGTAATTTTTCATTTTTTAAAAGAGATATACTATCATGATACACATACTACAAATGCTTGAAAAAAGTCAAAAAAAATAAACCACTTACAATACCATCAAAACAGCTAATGCCATATAATCTGCACCTATTTCTCCGCAAAATGAAACTGCCATCAAACGTACCCTCACCGAACAGTTTCAATAATATCGAAATTATTTCACATTCGCCAAAGATAAAATATTTACCATTAAATTGAATTTTTCACAGTCGACCTGATGATTCACGAACGCCAACCTCTCCCAGACTGAGAAATGAAAATGAAACAAAAGCCCGTGAATTGTAATTTCTTTTTTCTTTTCACTTTTCTGTTTCGCGTGTAGTGACAGCAGCGCCACGTAACAATCTGCAAATGCTTCGAGTACCAGAAAGTAAATATTTCGCCAAAACAAGGCAGCTTCTCACTGTTACGAGTATTTTTCAGTTGCGCTGCTTTGACTGTGGGATTTCATTCAAAGCAAGAGAAAAGCGTACATCAGTCGCGTGGAGTCGATATCATATCGATATCGTTTCCATCGCGTTGCCGATGTGAAGAAAGAAGGTGAAATTCAAAACTTCTTCGGATGCTTGTCATATGTATTTAGCTGTGGCGACGTTCACTGCAAATGTACTTAGCTACATCTACATCTTGTCTGATTTTCGAATTTTCAACATCTATTGTTCGTGCAATGTTGATTTTTTGGTCGTTGCAAAGCTGCAATTATTTGATTCGTTTCTTTCTTAATTTGCCAGTTTGAAACATTTCGGAAACGGATGACTATTCATTTGACTCAGTGACCTGGATTGCGAGAGCGACGTAGGTGGCGATGAATATTGTCGATCGAGGCTGTTGTAAAATGTGAAAATCGACAGTAGAAGTAACGGGCTGTCGGCGAGGTGTAAAAGAGTTTTGAGCTATAGATAATGCATTGCGTCGCTAGTTAGCAGCTAAGCATAACTATTCATAATCATAGTATCAGTATCAGTCGTTGCGCGTAGAAGTGGTAGTAATGTAGCCATAAATGTGAAAATGCATCAAATTATGATCAGGAAAAATGGATAGGTACCTACATGTCGGAAGTATTTTTCTGAAACATTACTAAAACTTTTTGAAGAGATACAACAATCGCCGCTCTCACGCAATTTCTGCTGAACTCGAGAATTGAGTCATGGCCATAATCTACTAGCAATTCTACAGTCCGGGCTGGTTTCACAGACTTTAGTTTAGCCCATAAAACTGCATTTAGTTTGCTTATGGTGTCCGTAAGTGATCGTGATAGAGTTGTAAAAGGACTATTCGTAGCTCCTGAAGGTTTATATTAGGCGCTGCGGGTGTTAGAGTAGGCAGTTCGATCGCCGAAAAGTGCAGCACGAGCCCTACTAAATTCGCGTGTTGTCTCTTGCGGTGGAAGGTTGTAGCCGGAGAACTGCAGTAATTGTTTTTCTCCGAAGGACGGGCTTTCTCTGGAATTGACAAGACGGGAATCATCGTGTCTTGAACTGCGTGTTCGCGTCGTCGCGTTGTTTGAGGCCTTTTTGTTTAGTGTTTGTGACTGTCTTGTGAATGTTGATAATCAAACAAACATATTGATTTCTAAATAATAATTTGTATTAAAACTGTGTGTTTAAAAACTTTCAAAATAATAAAATTAATCAAAACCAAGTGTTTAAAAATTAATCGTGTATACGATCAATCGGATAAACGTGAATATTAATCGTGTAAACGTTGGCTGATGCCTGCTAGTCAGGAAGCCATTGCTGTTTCTAGGAAATTCTAGAAGCCTTAAGCGGAAAAAAAAAAAAAAGAGCCCTACTAATTCTGTGCTTCACATTAGTTCCATATTTCAGTTTCCTATGTCGCATAAGGCCAAAATATTTATCACTATCAACAAAGATTAATGTTATCCTATTGAGAGTGAGTGTGACAATAACCAGCAGGTTGTGTTTCTTGCTGAAGAGGATTAGTCAAATTTTTGTTGGGTTTTCCTTAAGACTTGTTTTTCTGGCCCGAATTTGGATATAGGCAAGCGCTGATTGCATAATATCCGACAGTTTGGAGGACCGTACCCCTCATAAGTAATAAAATATCTCAAAAACTCTGGCTGATAAATTCTCCAGCATCTTATTGGCTGATAGAATCCAGAGAATGAGCGATATGACACCTATTTGCGGTGTTCCTGTGCCAATAATTCTCTCCGCTTTGGCTCTCGAAAACTGACCACGTTTTCCTGCTTTTGAAGAAATTCGGTGCCCAAATTGTCAAGCTTTCATCCACCACTTGTTGAACTCAGCTATCGACGATACTCGCAACATTGACTTTCTTGAAAGCGCTTTCGATGTCTAGAAAAGCAACTAACGTGAATTTCTTCGTGCAATAACGTCTCTGCTGATTTGTTCACCAGATATGTATGTTTATTATTATTACGAAACCTGGCAGGTTGAAAAACTGTAATGTGATGAATTTGAGCTTAACCGGCTTAACGATTGGCCTAAAAAATCCTTCACACCATGGTGAGTCAACTTGCCAAGGTTCGAAATACAGCCGCTTCTAGTTTTTGTCGATTTCTAGCTCGTAGCAGAGTCATGCGATAAAAATGCGCTGTAATATGGGGATGATGGTCCTGTCTGCTCTTTGGAGCATGATAGGCGATTTGTCATATATCCGTGTGGCATAATAAGGTTTGAATGTGCTACTGCCCATTCAATAGTGACCTGCCGTGTTTTAGTCCAGCAGCCTGTCGACTCACTAGTTCGGGTTCGCTCAAATCCCACTTTGCCTGCATTGAAAGGTAGGTACAGTGAGAATTACTACTAGGATCTTTTGATCCTGGTGGCTTCTGTACTTCCCTCCATGTTCTCATAGAATTATTTCCATCAGTTACGTGTGGCTCGTCGTATTTTCTTTTTGAAAAGCGACAACTACTATTTGCATCAATCCCAGACGTCAGCATTGCTTGACTGCTTTACATTATTAAACGTTTTTCATGTGCGGCCTGTTTTCGAATAATTTTCCTCCTTCGCATGCATTTTAAGCGCTTTTGTGCGTATGTGTCTGTCAGCAAACCTTTTCAAGTATTTCAGTATGCAGGATGTTAGGCTTAAGGTCCTTGGGTCCACATAGTCCTCTCTCCCAGGCTTTAGTATAAAGGCTACTTTAACCTTTCAACAAGGTGATCGAACGTATTCCAGGGGTGCATGTTCAAAAGATTTCCTTAAGGTTTGCTTCCAGGTGGTCAATTCTTTGCTTTTGGATAGCCACGCTTCGCCATTTAAGTTTTTCAAAAGACTTGATTGCATCCCTGACAACGGATATAGCTGTTTTCCAGCATTTCCTACTGTCGTGCATGCCAGGAGGTTTGGCCTGAGGCACAGAAATATTTTGTGCTTCATTCTTAAGTAGAATCTGTCATTTTGGACTTCGTAAACACATCATCTGGGCGTTTTAGAGAGTCTAGCTTAGATGATTGGATCTTTTGTGGCACCTTGCAGAGCTTGAAGGCCTCTCATGTACCTTGCAGTTCCTCACCAAAAAAAATTCGAATGATACTCTCTGGGAGGTCCTCATCAATTTTTTATAAGGTTATTGTGAACCGATCTATACATCTTCTGTGTTGCCTTTGCAACCTCGTTTCAAGCATTTTCTTTTGTCTTTCCTGAGCCTCTAAATTTTCTGGAACCACCAAAAAACTGTCTTGCTATTTCTGCTCTTGCTGATTGGGCAAGCCCATCATTATCCTGACCACTGACAGATCCCGGCTTCAAAACTGTCTAAGCGTGGGGGCATCAAGCAGGTTGAAACCCAGAACACAAGCGCTTGGCTTCCCACACCTTTCATCACGAAAGGTTTTCACCCCTTTGGATTGAACTGAGTCCCGAATTCGCAAATCTTGCTAATTCAAACCCACGGTTCCTGCACAAGCACAGCGTCCCTTATATTTCACTTTTTCCGATTTTTTGCCGAAGCCTTCGGAGCTGCAAGTTGACCTGAACACGTCTTATGCCACCAGGCATAGAATTAACCAAAATTAACGGGTGAAAGCTTTACTTAGTTGACAATGTTCAGTCCTCTGTTCGAGACTCTTCTAGTCTCGAACTTCTATTGCCCGAATTGACAACATCGGCCTCGAAAACCAACCTTTCTCTTGCTTCTCCCGGGAGTGTATCCATTGTTCAGGGGAGCACTTGCAGTTTTCACTGCATTGATTGGGGAAGCTTTCACGTTTTGTGCAGCTACTTACATTGCCAACGACTGAGAGCCTCCACAGGTTTGTAGTGTATAGAGTACATAACATTCATTCTTATACTTTCTGCGGGCGCCTCGTTCGCAATAATAGAAGTTGCTTCCTTCCATGCTCTCTTCCTCCTTTTCTGTGAAGATTAGGTAGGAGGGCATCTTATTCCCAAGGACGGCCGTAATTTAACTTCCAGCTGGCACTTCCCTTCCCGTGCCTGGAAACCTGGAACCATAGGAAATGCAATCAAACTCGCTCAGCGTAGATTCTTCCACGATGGTAATCTGTAATCTTCCATTGATACCAGAGTCCCAATTGCAGTCATACATGAGACTACTAAGAAATACGAGTTCCTGTCGTATTGAGCGCGCTGAGCCTGCTGGCTGCTACATGCAAAGATACAGTCTTTTAGATTCACCGTCGCGCTCGTTCCCAGTCACTCTCAATGTGACATCTTACTTTAGTTTAGCCGCAAAATCATAACAATATAGTATCCGAAAGCAAATGTCACTTTATACACAATAATTCGAAGGAAGACGAGAAGAAAAGCTTTCAGAAAGGAGAAGTGCTATGTTTTCACATTTTTTCGTATCCGCATATTTTTCGGAGTATATGTAGTTATATTGGCTATTATTCTATGCTTCAATGTTGAAAAAAAATGCGATGTCCATTTCGTCTTTGTAAATTTCTTTGTCTTAGAGCGTAACGCTTTATATAAAAGAAAATATTCCTGAAAAACCTAATCATATAGAGGTTGAATCTTTCGCTGCAACAGAGGTTGCAATACCAATTATATATCAAGAGGGACTTTGAAAACCGTTGCAAGTGGCGACGGTGAGTGAATACATAAGGAAAGGCTTCAAGAAAACTAAGGGTACGGACAAGACGTAGCGACGAGAGCATCGAGTCAAGCATGGAACAGCTCATTGAATTGCGTTCATGTAGACGCGACAAGACGCAAAATTGTAAACGAAATTTTACAGTGGCAGTCGAAATAATGAGTTCTTCAGTGTCGGATGAAGAGTTTTTCTCACCATAATTCATCAAATTGAAATCAATAGACTGCTGATAAATATAAATCAATAAATTTTTTTTATCACTGGTAAAAATCTAATTGACTGTGTGCAATTCTGCACCGTTCAATCATAAAAAATGTACCCAAATTTTCGAATTACCCAAGAAAAACCTATTAATGCAATTCGCCTACTTACTGTATGCCATCGAAACACATTTTGCAACAACAACATATATTACCTCTCCGAGCAGTCGCGTAACGAAATCGGTTTTCGTCGCTACTATCATATTTCGACTCTTTGGTCGCTGCTTCGACATGGCCACCAATGCCTCCTAGAAGTACGGGCCGTCAGGCTACGTAATCGTTTTAGCTATGACGTCAATTTAGCCGTGCATTTAGACATTTCCATCTGGCAGTGG
Organism: Nemotelus nigrinus; assembly: GCA_947369275.1. Taxonomy (NCBI): domain Eukaryota; kingdom Metazoa; phylum Arthropoda; class Insecta; order Diptera; family Stratiomyidae; genus Nemotelus; species Nemotelus nigrinus. The sequence goes on from OX376374.1 coordinate 78,846,587, forward strand.
CGATATACACGGAGATTTTACGTGCGGATTTTAAGCTATAATATAAAAAACGTTAGTTTTTTGTGCGTGGACGCGTTATAATAATAATATTTAGCCATAACTTGCATTTTGTGTCAATCAATTGTATCAACTTTGAATCGACACAAAACGTCACATAACCTAACACCAACCGATAAACATTTCGTAGCGAATTTTTCCAATTATACCGCACGCACCGCATTAATTTGTGTTTTAGCTTTTCACTAGCACTGTTCCGCGGATCTCACTTTGTTTTCACTTCACTCACTTCAAAACAACCTGTACAATTTACGATTTCCCGCGGACGTCCCATAAGACTACGTGTATTTTTCGCGACACTTTGACAGTCTACTGTGTCGTCATTATTCTGCATTACGGCCCATGCTTCTAGAAGGCATTGTGGCCACTTCCATTTGAAAGTACATGACCGATTTCGGGGCGTTGCTTGACTCGACGCTCTCGTCGCTCCGTGTTGTCCGTACTCTAATGCCACGTTTACACATATGGCGAACGTTTCGTCGAGGAACTTGGTAAATGACTTTCTTCCATGTTTTCGCATGTGAAAAAAACAGGTGAGAATAGACAAGGTGACAATTTACACACTCCGCTCGCCAACATTTGCCATGCGTGTAAACGCGGCATAAGATTTCTGGAATGCTCGATACATCATTAAAAATTTCGTTCTGAAGAAGAGAGAAAAAGAGACAAATGCTTAATCGAGATGATAATCAAGTAAGCAGCATCTCTTCCTGCAGTTGAAAGATTAAATTATGGCATAACCGAAATGATCTAAACGCGATCGCTCATATATTACAGATTACAGAGCTACGAAGATGTACGTTGAAGGAAGAAAAAATTTAGGGTTTTGGAAGAATTGAATGGTATGCGTAGAGAAACAAAAAGAAAGTAAATCATGGCAAAGACTTTCATTGATTGCCTTATTAAAAGAAGTAATAATAATAAGACCCTTAACACAAATCTTTCTCTCATAAGATAATTGATGTAAACAAATTTACCCGCTGATCGGAAATATTCCGATTCTTCCAAAATATAGTTTGCTGAAATAAAATTTAAATATCAAAAACACGTCGAACAAAATATGTTCTCAAAACCGCGGGCATTTCGATTATAAATACCTACTTGCGATCCATGCTTCTATTAGATAAAAAAATCCCACTAGAAATTCTAGTATATTCCTTAACCAATCTAGAAAGAAAGTGTCGCTTCGCAGCAGTTGATCCACACTAATAAAACTAGTGAAATGGAAACAGAGAGTTGACAAATTAGCGACTTGTATATTTGTCCTACGAAACTGTAAACTCCTAGAATTATGTTTGGTCTCATTTTCATTGCCTCATATCAAATGTTTACTGCATGTAAAGCAACTCACACAAACTTTCTATTCAATCTTAAAGGGTATTATCCCGGAAATTTGAATTTAAATTCAAAATCTTCGTTTTTTTTTATAAACACGCCCTACTCAAACTTTAATGGGCCATTCAGACATGCGTCCATGCGTCCAAGCGTCCAAGCGATCTAGCGTGTTTTGCTTACACGAGTCAATTTGATTTTGTTTATATAGGCGGGTTTAAAGCGAAGGAGGTGGAGTATGCTGATTAATGTACAATAGAGTTTCAAATGATTTATTTCGCTCAGTAGCATGTGTGGATGATTCGTTGATGATCACTTTAATATATGTTTTGTGGATGATTATTTTATTATATGATGATGTGGATAATATTTTTTTTGCATCCTTACGTGCATGATTATTACGAAAAAATTTGAATGCATACGAATAGCTAGACACAAACAATTTTATATGAAGGTATATATAGTCATATGGATAAATATATCCAATTGTCTGCTACCAATTTATTTTTACGGAGAAAAAAATGGGGAAAAATTGAGGAATGAGAATTAGTAATGTTTTCAAATTGATCACAACGATGATTTTGAAATTTTTAGGCGTTTGTGGGCCCTGGCTGTTTGAAAATGATTTTACTTTAAAATTTCCATTTATAATAACTTGTTATGTAAAGGTGATATCATGAGGAAATACACACGCGGCGTAATGTTTACTGCAAATATATTGGATATTATATTAGGGCTGCCTGGAATGGTTTTTTTTTCTAATTATTTTAAGAGCGCATGAAACCATACAATTCGCAAATGATGGTGTCCATACAGTGAAAGTAAACAAGCAATATTTAAATTATGATAAATTTTTAATTGTTTCCGCGTGGCAAATCTAAAAATTTTTGCATTCTGCTAACTTGGAAGTAAGTCAGTAGATGTAAAATGAATTTGTATGATACGTTGATTTTTACGAAACAATTGTGATGTTTTTCAAACAGTTGGGATGCTTTTCTTCCATTGGTGGTAAACTTGTGCCGACAACCAAAATGACCAGCGTTTCTGTACTTAAACATACTGCCGCTAATTTTTGTAATGATAAACATGCAATAGTTGAAATAAGCTTAAACTATTGCTGAATTTCGAAGAAAATTAGTATTATAACTGTTTTAATTGTTACAACTGTTTCAAAAAAAGCTGCCATACCAATAAGCCCTAATAGAATATCCAATATATTAGCAGTAAGCATGATGGCTCGCGAAAATTTCATAATGATATCATCATTTGACAAGTTAACATAAACCGAAACCATCATTTTCAAGTTGTCAGTGCCTCCGAACGGCTGAACATTTTTAAAATATCGTCGTCACCAAGCTTAAAACCATAATAATACTGATTTATCATATTCGTTATTTTTACAATTTCTTTTTCCATATAAATAAATCTGTGCCTCAAAACTATATATATATATATATATATATATATATATATATATATATATATATATATATATATATATATATATATATATATATATATATATATATATATATATATATATATATATATATATATATATATATATATATATATATATATACATATATATATATATATATATATATATATATATATATATATATATATATATATATATATTTTTCTTTGCATATATATATATATATATATATATATATACATATATATATATATATATATATATATATATACATATATATATATATATATATATATATATATATATATACATACATATATATATATATATATATATATATATATATATATATATATATATATATATATATATATATACATATATATATATATATATATATATATATATATATATATATATATATATATATATCATTTTAATTATATTCGTATATATTCAAATAGTATGAAAATAAAAAAAACATCGTTGCAAGCGTGCAATATCCATCCTCTTATCAATCCATCCATCCACTGATCATCTCGAAATGACAAAGAGCGAAAGTAAAACAATTAAGTCAATGGTATATCAATCACCGTATCCGACTACTTTCGCCTTAGCCCCGCCTTCAAAAAACCGGATTTGAGTTGACTTGACTCGTGTAATCTAAAAACCCTTGGACGCTTGGACGCATGGACGCATGTCTGAATGGCGCTTAAAGCAACTTACCTTATTTAATGCGTGATCAAACAGGTCTCTCATTAATCTGATCAAAACAAACATTGACAGCACAAAAATAATGGCGCAACAAATGTTGAGGACCACATTGTTTCTGAAAAAATATTACTGTATGTGGCCATGAAAAGCAGAAAGCAGATGGTTCCGCCTCGTCAAATGAGTACTTAAAATCCAGTTTGGCTAGATGTATCTAAATCACTTTGAAATAAACGATTAAATCCCATTCAACCTCCTAAATTTATTTTCCTCTACAAACTGCTTGTCGTTCGAAGTCCTTATGGCTCTGACTTTTAGATTCCTACCCTTTTGTCTCTTATTCCCTAATATTTGATGAAATATTACTCTTGCAACGAACGAGTTGCTCTTATTTGTGTGATTCCCATTTTTATAACCGATTTTAAATCGCAGTGTAACTGGGAAGACTAATGAACTTTCAACTTGGTCTATTGAAGCAATACTTCAAGCTGAAAATACATACCTACCAATAATTATCTAGATTCCATCGTCTAAACTTAAACTCAATCGAATTAGACACGCTAATTTTCCTAACCGTAATAAATTCACCCAAATGCTTGGTTTCTCTTTAGGCAAAAACTTCGGTTGTACATTGAATACATCAATTTTTCTTTGCATATTTCTCTTCTTTTTGGAAGACATCGTATGCTAGCTGTTTGTTATACCATCTTTGTCGCCATTTATCCCTGTTTTGAGTTATTCCTTTGTCTGAAATGACCCACCTTATCATATTGTGTGTTATGGTCTCCTGCAGTACTCCAAATTTCGCCCACATGACAAGACGGAGACACAGTCTCACTGTTCATCTCTAACGCGGCAATGGAGCTTGAATATAGCATAGAAATTACAGACTATAATGATATAAACAACCGAATTTTGTGTACTTTCTCGGTGAATTCTCGCGTGCTTGCTTTGGAGAGTGCTTCGCCAGGCTAACTTTGGGTGCATACCGCTCCTCGGCTACGTGGATTTTCCACTTTGGCTGATAGGTGAACGCTTTTCGTCACGGTCTTACATAACTTCTGTTTTCCATGATTAATGCTCGGCTGCTTAGCTGGCTTGAATGCCTCGTTGTTTGTTATTATATCGACACTGTGAGTTGCGCTAAGATGTGTACATATATGTGTATGTATCGATGTGAATGTTGTCTGCAATCAACTCAATGGAATCGGGCGAATATATTCGGTTCTAGTTTCACTTTCGAACAATTATTACGCGATCGGTGATTGCTATGAAAGGCAGGAAAATGTTTTTAAACAAATTCCACTCTTTTTCGAATCGTGAAAGTATCGCATCGATTCAGGCAGGGTATTCGAGAGTGAATATCAAAGTGAGCAATTACGTGTGACTGAAGTAAAAGTCAGATTTTTCAATGCGAAAATCGAATTGTGTAACTAAAAGTTTAAACTGACCAGGAAATGTGATGGAAACTTGCATAAAAAAGGCTAGATTTCAAATGAAGTTAATATATTTTAATAAAAAAAATCGGTTAAATTGCCATGACCAAACTGTAACCTAGTTTCGAATACTGCAGAAAGAGTAGCGAAAAAATATGCATCCTTTAAAACTCAATTATATCAGTCCATTCTCTGAAAATTCAGTCAACACGCAAACTACCTAATGTTTTAAAAATAAACTGAATCCACAGATTTCCGAACGAATAATTTTGAATAAATGTCAAATTAGAGATTTCTCTTAAAAGTAAAGGTTTTTTATGATTTGGTTATTATATATACGATTCTATATTTCCTCAAATAGATAATTTACTACGTGGATCACATTTGTTCCTTGCTACATGGCTTACTACAAATCCTTCCTGTGACATCGTCGAAAATATTGTAAGAGAACTTGTGTGCCTCTTATTCTAAGTGCTGACGCTAATGCTCATCAGAAAATGTGGGGTAGCTCCAGTACAAACGGTCAGGCACTTTTTGATTTCATCTTGGCCTACGCTAAGTCAACTAAATCAGCTAAATGAAGCAGGTAGCCTTTATTAACAGGAAAAACACGGATTATACGAAGTTCGGAGTTCTTCCGAGGAGTATCGAGCCATACTAAGATTAGACGAGATAGCTAAGGCCCTAATCGGTCCTGCAGCTAGGGCAGCCTAAACCCACCCAAATCAAACAGAACACAAAACCCCTTTGTCGAATCGGGAAATCATATGTCTGTGGAGAGAGTGTAGGTAGGTGTCATGGAAATTTTCTGTGGCAACATACAGAGCCTCAACGAATCAAATCGCCTTCTTAAGCTTTTAACTTCAGCACCAATGGTTATGGAGTGCATTCAGAACCCGAACGGCGTCTGGACCCTTGGAGCACTGATGCTCTAAATGTCACAGTACCCCAACATAGGCGACGATCAAGCGAAACAGGTCATCCGAACTTCGCCGCTTCTTGGAAATTCCAACTCCCAATTGAGGGTGGCCATAAGCTGCATCGTGCCATTCAAATCCCCGAACCCTGATAGCGTTCTTCCGGATGGAAGTAGTTGTAATAAACATAACGCTACGATAGCTAAAAGAGATACATAATGCTTGCTATATAATGCAAGAGTTTTCACCCACATCAAACTTAAGGACTTTCGTCCAATATATCTTAGGTCTGCCTTGCTAAAGGTTATGAAAGGAATAATCGAATACTACATCAAAAAATCAATCGACCATACTTGAATCCGGCAGTCACAACATACTTTTCTTCATGCCCTTATTTAGTAAGTTAAAAGATCCCTTTCTTCTAAGGAGACATATACATTGAAGGTGCCTTTGACATCATAAAGCCTGATGCAATTTTGAAGGCATTTGCGGTTCTGTGTGCTGATATGCGATTTGCAGCCTTTATCGATCATCTCTTCTGTAATAGCGTTGTGACCTCTACCCAAGGGAATTCTCGCTTATGGCAGAGGATCAATGCTGGTACTCCTCAAAGTTTTGTGCCTTCTCTTTGCTGTGGAACGGGAAATACTCTTCTGAAGAAACTAGACCTCAAGGTGGTGTTCTGTCTGTTGTGGAATTTTACGGAATAATACTGTCATGAGGAAACTAGACACCGGCTGCAAAGTGTTTGCTTATGTGGATTAAATAGCCATAGCAGTGTCAGAAAGTTTCTGTGCTTTCGGAGAGGTTAACAATTTCTCTCTTGATATATTTTCACATTGGAGCTGGGAATGCCGCTTGAATCTGAATCACAGTAAAACGGAGCTAGCTAGTACTGTTCAGCGATTTGACTTACCGAAATTAAACGGAGTCTCCATTTTCCTGAGCCAAGGCATCAAACATTGACTCGAAGCTACTGTGGAATGAAAACACGAACCGAATGCAGAAGGCTTTTGGTGCTCTTTACTGCTGCAAAAGATCCATAGGAGTGAATTGAGGTTTGCAGCCTCGCATCGTGCCATTGCTTAATACCGCTGTGTTTGAGCCGATACCAATATCTAAGGTGTTTTTTGATGGCAAGCTATTCTTCATACCACCAATCCTTGTTCTTAATACTACCAACTGATGCTTGAAAAACTACGAAGATTGCTACAATTTGATTTGAGTGAGTTCCAGTTCCAGCGGCCAATAATCATATAGTTCTGGACACTCACATTTTTGGAGGAGACAAATGGATTGATGGCGTCACCCTCAATTCTCATGTGTACACCGATGGCTCAGCAATATATACTTAGATGAGCTGAATTTAAGGTTTTCCTTTCGTCTGTTTGACTATTGCAGCTTCTTCTAGGCGGAGATTGCCCGTAGTGCGTTCCCTAACTTTCTTCTTAACGAAAAATGACGCCATTGTTGCTGGCGTCAGCGTTTACTGTCTTGAAAGAATTTACCTGAACTTTCTCTGCTTGCGGGCGCTCGCAAAGATTTTCTCGCTGTCAAGTAGTCCTACAGCTGATTAATTTAAAATAAGTGTGTGAGAATAAGTGAAACGGAGATATGAAAGCGGAAGCCAATTTTGGCTCGTCTTCATGTTTTGGCCAGTTTTTACCCGAACTTTGTTTTTAGACTTTTCTAGTTTTCGGTAAATTTTCATCTACTGCAAAATTAAAGTTTTTATCAGAGAAGTTAGGAAAAAGATAAATGCTCTTGAATAGTTATTTTAAACAATTAATGCCTTAAAAGAAATTTCGTAAATCGTCTAAACTCTAAACGGTTTCCTGCTTAATCGCGTTCTTATTAAAAAATAAATAATCTTCTGGATGAAACTCCGGGTTTCAAATAAAACGATCCTAGTGTGTTATTTCCTTATCCAGAATCCGCCATAAAATGGTCTGGGTGAAAATCGCATGTCCGTTTCCGAGTTTGCATTTTAGGGTTTTAGCCTGATTCATTTAGTACACGATTCTCTACATCACCGTTTAAGATTCTCTACACTTAGTACTTGAGTAGTTTGTCCAAACCGATCGATTAAAAACTATTGTTCTCTTTTAGGCTAGAGTTGACTGGCAAAACTGCTGTTTGGAGACGAACGACGTTATCACATATAACGCATCTCAAATATTACCTGATAGGTATACTTTTGATATTTTTCTTTGACATAAAACCAAAAAACTGCTTCTTATCGCGTTAAAATCTAAACGGACTAGAGGCCGAGTGGAAATCGGAAGCATAACTGGTGTATCACTTGACAAAGCTAAACTACACAGCGCGAATCGATACGTGCATAAGCAGAGATATGATACTGAAATGTTATGGTAGTGGATGGGTGGCATTTAGGATTGTTGAGGTCAATGTACACGGATCGTTAATGGCTACTTGAAATACCAGTACTAGTACTACACTACCTCAATATTAATGTGCCTAACTATCACTCACTTTTGGCAAATCTAGGGCTTATGGCTGCTGTTCTCTAAAGTACGTTGCTTAAGAGTAGCAGGATTTTCGTTCCCTGGATGGAAGATTTGTTTAGAGGCATAATGCTGTTCATTCTTTCCGTATCCCAGAGAAATTTGTTCGGGAATTTCTTCGACTTCGATTTCTAAAATTTTCTTGATACCATCGCTAATTTCATTATCCCATTCTTTTCTTTCTTTTTCTAGTGAATGAGAGGTATACAAAGTACCTGAAAAAAGAACTTCAACTCCTCCCTTGATGGCAAATATTGTACCAATAACAGCATCTACTATCGCAGGTGTAGTAGGACCAAAAATTAATATTGAAGCAAAGGACAAAAGAATAGAAAGAAAAACTTTACGTAAAAATTATGTTACCATCTCTTCATCACTGAGCGGTGGCTCATCTTCCTCTTTTTTGTCTTTACCTAAGAAATTTTTCCTATAAGTAATTTTGTCTCTTTACGAAACAGGCAGGGTTTATGTTTTATATATATGAATGCTTATGGTGTTGGCCTGGTGGCATAGCAAGTTTTATATACTGTTTTACTTATATTTTCTTGGCTAGGTTTTTTGGATTAAAAATTTTCATGAGATACGTCCATGAATATCGCCGAAATTTTTTTTTCCATAGCAAGTACCTATTACTTTTCTATATGGCAGAGATAAGACGCTAGAAAGTGTGCTCTGGTACATTTTCGATCGTCGTTCACACTTGTAAACTCATAACTATGTCTGTTTTTCTAACACTGACCAATAAAAGCAGTCATAATTTGTAAGTATTATATAAATGGGGATTTCCAATATTTTTAATTTTATTTATCGAAAGAAATCAATTACACAATCTGAACAGTGTTTTTCTTCAAACAACAACCACAAATTGATCGGGTAGTTTCTCATTTCGACGAACAATTCCAAATACATTTCCAGCATAAATAATATCTTGAAACCAATGTATACTATAATATGTCATTTCTGCCAAGTGGCTCATGATACCACTGAAGTGAAGCAGTGTTGCTCAAATGCTTGCTTTTCACCTACACAGTACGGCGTCATGTATACTTTCTTCGCATCGACGACAGTTCTGCATTCATTTCACTTTTCAATTGAGACAACAGTACCAGTGCGGCCCGATCGGGAAATCTGTTCATGAGGAAATTAAATGGGGTCACTCAATGTAGTGTCTTATGGTTGGATGTGTTGCTAGAGAAATCTGACTGCTAATGTAGGAAATGCATATTGGCCCAAGTAAGACCAAAAGAGGCTATGGCCAATATGTGTACACCCCCTTGGTGCGAGCTGGGCTGATGTTGGGCTCACTCCTAGCCTGAGTGGATTTTTGGCCAATATGTTGGCCCAACATGTTGGGCCAATATGTGTTTGAAGCATAAGGGCTTCTAATCAAAGTGCATTTCCACTGCTTGATGAGCGTTGAGTTTTGATTTTCGTATACATCTGAAATGTTTAGGATTAAATGGTGTGTACTCAATAAAATGTAAGTTTCCTCGGGAGGCTTGAAGGAAACATCGTATTATTTATACATAAGTTTTGATGTTATTTCCGTATGTATACTTATATCATCAAAAGAGTTGTTTTCTCCGTTCGCTTTTGGTTGGCTCGATTTTTCAGTAAAAAATGTATGTGTAAGATAAAACTTGCAGATAAGCAGAGAAAAAGTGTCTATGTGTCTTTTTTTTTCTTTTTTCTTTTTTTTAATTTTAGATGTTAATTCGGAACAATGGTCCCATTAAAAATTGTGGTGTTTAATATATTATTCACTAAACAAAGCAATATTCTTGTCTTAATTTATCATATTCTGACCCTAAGTTGGAACTTCAAAGATCGATGGAAAAATTAACAGGCTTTCATTCTACCTCACTGGATGCACTCGGCCTAATGTATTTGAAATTAGAGCCTAAGAATCGGTACGGAGAATCAATAAAGCAAGGATTAGACTATTTTTTTGCTGAAAACTAAGTTGTGTTATTCTAGTTTTATAATCCGCATAGTCTTGAATAGTAAGTTTCATTTCATTGAAAAATGAAGATCAAGTCTCAGGTGATTTCCAATGCGATGAATTCTAGCCTGTTGGACTCTTCTTAATTTAGGAGTACGACAAAGCGAGTGTGGCCGCTGTTCATCGTATGACTGTCGCTTAACATTATTGTCACATTTCTACAATGTAGCACTCTTCCTTAGTTAACAAGTCTTATCTCTTTTTTTTCTACGCCAAAAAGGAAATTTTATGCTTGCAAAACTGTAAATCAATCAAGTTTAAACATCTTCATGCAAGGTCCTCAAATTTTTGCGTGTAGCGATTAAAAGTTGCATTGCTATGAACTAGAATCTCAGTTTTTGTGAGAACTTGCCATAACAAAGTTCAACTGCAAGAAAAAAGTGACTGAAACAATTCATACTGTGAATGATTTGAAGCCTTAAGTTTATATTGATTGATTGAGCTATTACGAAAGGACTATTATAATTTACAATGAAATATGTTGTTTCAAATGAATTTGTTTTATATTTTTGGTAAATTATATCAAAGAAATGCCTTTTTTTGTTTACAACCTCGTTATCACCTTCGGACGATGTCCTAAGCAAAAAAGTCATAAGTGCGTCTATTTACGAAATACCAAACATTTCCTGAAATTCTCTACACTTGTGAAAAAAACAAAAGTTATCTAACCGCCGAAGTAATTTTTTTTTACATTTATTACATTGTGCCAAATCGATAAAACGAAAATTCAATTTTTATGAAAACTACATAAGTGGATATAACACTTTTTGTCTTAGGACGGCAGTACGGTGAGATAACACTTTTTGACTTAGGACAGCTGAGGTGTATACTTATCTATTTTGTCAATTCAATCAATCAGATTGAAATCTGCTTCGATAGCATTCATTTAGATACCTATTTTCCCCAGAAAGCAATTGCTTACAGTGCACTGAAGAGAAATCTCACTAGCCGAGAAGCAAATTTTCTTATCGATGGCATTGTTCTACCAAATAGACTAACTCGCTTGACACAAGCTGAAAATCTTTAAAATAATCGGCCTTACATAATATGAACACAGAGCGATATACGTACTTTCTAATTTCCAAGCGTTTTCTTTCTCCAAAAAGAAAATACCGTTCCAAACGGCAGAAACTCGTCATGGTTGCGGCAAAGAAACGGACAGTAAAAATTCTAGTGTTTATGATTACAGCGTGCAACGGACCGATGGCTGGGGAAGTTGAAAAGGGGGATGGTATAATGAAGAGGAGTGAAGTGAAGTATGATGCTAAAAACATTGAGCCCGTTTCACACTTTCGAGTTATAGGTCTCACTGCTGGGAAGCTATCACCGGTTATATCATCGACATAGCCGTTTTTTTTTGTCTCGTTGTCGACTTTGGTTGTGGTCGCTATCAACTTAACCTGGTGAAAGAGCGCCAATCGTACATGAGGTTTAGCAGCAACGACGTGAACTAATTATCCGCCAGCGCTGCCGCATGTTAAATGGCCAGTCGTTCGTGTTTGAACTGATGCTTTCTAAAATCCGAAGGTAAAGTAAATGTGATTCGAAAACTTCACACGCTGGACGTGAATGTTATTGCAAGATGAATGCGAGGGAGGGAGCTGCGCTACACATGCATACGTAACAATGAAGAGAATTTCACTAAAGGTTTTATCTTTGCGTGTGGAGTGGAGTAAATGAATTCTAGCAATAGATGGTTGCGATAAATTCTCCAGCGGCACTTTTATCTTTGATAGGTTTTTACCTTTTTGGTGCAATACATTTTTGATCTGGATCTTTTTTATTATACCATCAAACGATTCTATTTCTTGGAAGCAATCCATTATTTTTGTAGAATGGTTTCATTAAAACTAACCAATTTATTAGGTTTTGATGCATGTTGGTAGAAGCGAAAGATTCTTAATGGTTTTATTCGACAAATGGTTGCTGATCAATTATTTCCTTCATTGAATGCAAATACAGTTAAAAGTTTAATAAGACTTAACAGCTAAGTGAGATATTTCTATTAGTATGTATCTACAATTCTGGCGAATTATCTGAATTTTTTTTCGCAAAAATACGAAGCACAGCGAAGCACATACAAGCGAACATATCTTCTCATGTTTATCCACAAAATGCAACAACTTCCGATGCCACTCAGATTGTCTGTTTATTCTTTATCTGAGAACCAACTGCTTATATCGCCGATTCGATATCATCACTGTATTCAGTTTGTGTTGTTATTCGTGTGATCACGTCATTAGTCGAAATTAGTTGTATATATATATATATATATATATATATATATATATATATATATTGATATATATATATATATATATATATATATATATATTTATATATATATATTGATATATATATATATATATATATATATATATATATATATATATATATATTTATATATATATATATATATATATATATATATATATATATATACATATATATATACAGTGGTGGCCAAATAAAATGCGACACATATACACAAGCGAAATTACCTAGAAAATCGTATTTTTGTGGCCCTTTTAAACCAAATTTACTGGGAGAATCCTATGCAGGGCTAATTACATACCTTTTTGTTCAGGTATCGTGACAGAGTCCGCTTCGGTCACTCGTTCAGTCTAGTTTGACCGTTGACGAGTAAACATGGCACCACAGCTATTGAGTGAAAAAAAGTGAGTATTGTGATGTTAAGCAACGAAGGGCTTTCTACCAGGGCTATAGCCAGTAGAATTTGTTGTCACCACGGGACTGTGGCGAGAATTTTAGAAAAAAACGCGAAAGGATCTCTTGAGCGGAGACCAGGAGTAGGATTTGGCGCTCTTGTGGAAATGACTGTATATATATATATATACAGTCATTTCCACAAGAGCGTATACTTTGTAACTTTTTAATGCACCATTTCTCAAAGAGTGGTGGGGGACTTTTAGTTACCTAAATTTTTCCTCTTTTTCGCATTTTATAAATTTGGTCATTATAAGTTCAAGTAGGAGAGTGATAAGACGTCAAGTGAAATGAGTGCGATTTACAAAAAACGATTCGAAGCTGTGTTTTTAGTAAGTCATCCGAAAGGACCCAAAATGACACCTGCATCGGCCGGAAAGTACCTGAAAGTTTCGACACAGTTTGGGAATAAGTGGATAAAGCGTTTTAAAGATGCTATAAATGTAGACGATCTACCTGGTAGGGGTAAAACCCGAAGCACTTCAAAAACCCAGGATAAGGCCATCATTGATATTTTTTAAGAAAAATCCGTTCGTTACCTTAGTGCAGGCAAAGGAAATGTTATCGAAGAAGAATATTTACGTGTCCTTGAATACGATTCGGCGAAGATTACAAGTGGAAAACATCAAAACCAGTTATGCCTTGTTGAAACCATTACTTACTGAAAACCACAAGCGAATACGTGTAGAGTGGGCTAAGGAAAACATCGATCGTGATTATGATAACGTGATCTTTACGGATGAATCAAGTTTTGCTGTAAATACGTTCAGGAGACGAGTGTGGTTACAAAATGGAGAAGCTGTCGTGAACCGAACCGTTTAACACCCTGTGAAGGTCCATGTTTATGGATGCTTTTCTGCACGCGGTTTCGGAAAATTAATAACGTTTACCGGAATTCTTACTGCTGAAAGGATGATCATATTGTACAATAAAGGATTATTGAAGTCTGCTAGGATGCTATATGGCAACGACAACACCGATTGGTTTCTACAAGAAGATAACGATCCGAAACATAAAAGCCGGTTGTGTACTCGCTGGAAAGAAGAAAATAACATTCAAGTACTTGATTGGCCTTCGCAATCGCCGGATGCCAATCCTATTGAAAATTTTTGGGGGTTTAATGAAGCAGAATCTTCAAGGAAAGCAAATAAAAGGAGCAGCACATTTAAGGCGAACGTTACAAAAAATTCGGAAGAACTTATCGACAGACTACGCGGAAATATTGGCCGAAAATTGTCACCGAAGATGCCAGTCAATAATCAATAGTGACGGCGATTGGACCGTGTATTAAATATAATTGCGAAAATGTATTTTGTATTAACTTTCAATAAAAAATAAAATTTCTTACTTGTAACATTTTGTTTTTATTTTGTGAGGTATACGGTCTTGTGGAAATGACTGTATATATATATATATATATATATATATATATATATATATATATATATAATATATATAATATATTTACAATATATATATAATATATATATATATTATATATATATATATATATATATATATATATATATATATATATATATATATATACATATATATATGTATATATATATAGGGTGTTTGGTATTCGAAGACACTTTTGTAAGGAGGTATTTCCGTCCGATTTTCAAAATCTGCGGAATTACAGGGTGGTCAAGAAAAGTGTTTCGGACCTGAACCCTGATTCACTTAAATCGTTATATATTGAAAACGAATAATCACAACGCAAAGTTTTATTGCTTCTTTTTTATGGAATTAAATTACCTTTAATTTTATGTATTATACTAAATTGTAACTGTAATTGATTTTAAGATATTAACTTCAAAATACAAAATTTTTGCACTTCTACTCTGAAAATTATGTCACTATGATCTGAGTTACGAATAAAATAAAATCCTTAATCGCCTCCCTAAAATTAGGACGACGGAGATTTATACGGGGCAAAGAAAGAAATCAAGTATGCTGGCGGGGTTAAAATAGATTTAGATAGTAGAAAAGTGAGTTAGTAGCCAATTAGTAGAATACACGCAGTACACACAATGTATTAGTTTTTAGTACGTATCACTAAACAAAACAACATTACAAAGCGAAACAAACGGCAATAGTCAATAAAACAAGGAACATATAAAAACTAGATGACAATTAATGACAAACTACAGCCAAAGAAGTAAACACTTGCATAAAAAACACCACAGTCACCAACAACATTATCGAACTTGCGACACACAAACAAGCCGACAAACACAACACTCGAAGGAGCTAACCTCCACCTATTTTTGCCGAGCTTTGATACCCCTGAAGAATAAAAATAAAAATATATACGCAAAAATTATGTTATAATAACTCGATACCAATTCCGATTGACAGTTCGAACTGTCACCTGACAACTGATTGTCGAGCCAGTACGAAAAGTAGTTTTCGTGTCTGCAGGAAAAAAGTTTTCCGATGAAAAAATATCCAGTGAAAAAATATCCGATTAAACTGAAATTTTCAGGATACATTGGTGTATATGCAGAATAGTGCCAGGCTTCACAATAATCTTCAACCCTTTGGCACCGGCGGCCATTTTAGTAATATTTTAAATATATTTACTATTCGTTCAACAAATAACTTTTGCAAAAACAAAGTTTATGGGATCAATTTCGAACGTGTTTTTAATGTGAATATGATAACATTTTTGAAATTTTTAGCCCTATGTGTACGCTAGGCGCCTAAAACGAGATTTTCAGATCATTATGGAACTCACAGGACGTATTGATATTACTAAGTTGTAGACTCGTGTAGATTCTTTTATAAACGTGATGGCAACCCTGCAGCTACGGCAGGCATTGAAAGTGAAAACCTTCAAACCATCGACTCTAATGAAAAAATTTTGTCTCTTACAGTGAAAACCAACTCAAATATAAATGTTATGCTTTGTCTATACAACTTTTGAAATTTTACATCAGACAAGAACGGTAACCCTCTTCCAATTTACCTATATTTTAAGCATCAAAAACTTCTGTTCACGAGAACTCACGACCCAATTATCAGATACAGTTGAAATTTACAGAATGTATTGGTATCAAGTACGACCAGATTTGATAGGAGCGATTTGAGAATGCGGGCAAATCCGTGCCAGTGGTGCCACCTTGAAAAATTTTAAAGAAAAAAACTGTTTTTTTGCTTTATTAATTCTGATTCAGTCTCCAGATTTGCATGAAATGGACACAGTAGCTGTTTGAAGAATTCGGTTGGTGCTGCCAGCTATGGTAGTTTTGGTATCCTCGGTTTTGAAATACGCTCAGGAAAATAAAGCTTTTTGCCCTATAACTTCCAGTGCAGTCATGAAATCAAAACGAATTTCATATGATAAATGGAACTTTTTATAGGCATTATTCAGAAAGAATCTGGTTAAAAAACTATGATAGGGCTGCCAGCTATTGTTGGTTTTGTATTTATTTGCAATATCTTTACTAAGCGATTTTATCGTAGTGATCTTGTAGTGACGATCAATAACAAATATTAAGTTTTCGAAAATTTGAAATCTTTTGCGACTGGCAACCATAAATTTCTTTGTACCCCTATAACTTCCAATGCAGCCATCGGATCAAAACGAAATTCGCAGAGTAGGTTGATTTCAATGTGAGGTAGGTTTGATATATTTTTGGCTTTGATGCTAGCAAAGGGTTGCCAGCGCCAGGCGTTTTTTGCTATTTTCATTAAGGGGTTATTCTACTGTTAAACGGGTAAAAAGCAGTATCATTTTAAAAGTGTTGTAAAAAAAAAACTATTAGAGATATCAATTTGAAATTTTGCATGCATCTTTATTAACAAAAAAAGTATAAAATCGCATTGTTGAATTTTTCAAAAAAAACAAAATGGCGGCTTCTGTATGCAATTGGTGGAGCGCGCGCTGACGGCCAGAGTCTATTGCGCGGCACATTGCACAGGTCGTCCAGGTGATCTGCAATAAATTTAACGATGAAATTCTATAAGTTTAGCTAAAAACACACAAAGTGAACCTAAATTGAGCCATAAATATTAAATTTTCGCGATTTGACAAGTGTTGGAAAATAGCATGCTCGATTTTGGACGTTTCTTTCGATGAAAAAAGTGCTCCCAAATAACCAAATTTCAATTTTTATGGCTCAATTTAGGTTCACTTTGTGTGTTTGTAGCTAAACTAATAGAATTTTATCGTTAAATTGATTGCAGATCACCTGGACGACCTGGGCAATGTGCCGCGCAATCGACTCTGGCCGTCAGCGCGCGCTCCATCAATTGCATACAGAAGCCGCCATTTTGTTTTTTTTTTAAATTCAACTATGCGATTTTATACTTATTTTGTTAATAAAGATGCATGCAAAATTTCAAATTGATATTTTTAATAGTTTTTTTTTTTACAACACTTTTAAAATGATACTGCTTTTTACCCGTTTAACAGTAGAATAACCCCTTAAGTATTCATATTACGAACATTTACAATGAAAATAAGTTACCAATGTTGAAATATTCTAAGTTCTAGATATTTTTCGGTCCCAAACATCTCTCGTCTTTTGGTCCCAAACATCTTTCTCATCATCGGAAAAAATCGAGCTCGATAGAGTTATTTGATTTTGACGTGAGGCAACCGTAGGAGACTTTTAGTTGCAGTGCTGGTAAAGTGTTGCAAGCACTAAGAATTTTCTTTGCTTATGTTATGTTATGCTGCTTTCAAAGTTTTGCAGTGGTTGGCTTTCCTAAATCTTGAAATTTCTGAAATCCTTGCCAGCCTATTTTAAGTAATTTTTATTTAAGAGACAAATAGGCATATTATTAATAAGGGAATTACGCAAATTAAAAAAAATTATTACATACTGAGATATATTTATTTTGCGAAATTACTGAATTATTAGTGGAATGTTTTCTTGATTAGAAGAATTCAAAGTGTAAATCACGCCAGTAGGGCTCTGCGTATGGTTGACACATAGATTTCGAATTTCCCTACCTACCTCTGTAACTTTCGACGAAATCATCGGAAAAAATCGAGCTCGATAGAGTTATTTGATTTTGACGTGAGGCAACCGTAGGAGACTTTTAGTTGCAGTGCTGGTAAAGTGTTGCAAGCACTAAGAATTTTCTTTGTTTATGTTATGTTATGCTGCTTTCAAAGTTTTGCAGTGGTTGGCTTTCCTAAATCTTGAAATTTCTGAAATCCTTGCCAGCCTATGAGTTTAAATGCATTGTTAAGATCAAAGTGGTTTTGCACTTGAAACAGGTTGGAGCACGTGTGGTAAATATGCACTCAAAATCTGCACGATTCTTCTATTGTTCATCAAACATTAGTATTTCTAGCGTTTCAGGTCCGTTAGATTTTTTTTTCGATTCGAACTGGCCTTCGGACATTGGAAAAAACGCGGAACGACATCTGAAAACGACCAATAGACTAAATAGTGAAAAATCATCTACGTCAAGGAAAAACAAACGTCGATTGCACTCTTTTTTTGTTTTTATTAGACTATTTTAAGTAATTTTTATTTAAGAGACAAATAGGCATATTATTAATAAGGGAATTACGCAAATTAAAAAAAATTATTACATACTGACATATATTTATTTTGCGAAATTACTGAATTATTAGTGGAATGTTTTCTTGATTAGAAGAATTCGAAGTGTAAATCACGCCAGTGGGGCTCTGCGTATGGTTGACACATAGATTTCGAATTTCCCTATTCGTGGCATAGGGAATTTAACTTCTCTCGTTAACTTCTCGCTTCAGAGCGGCGGCGGCAGAGTAGTAGTTTCGGATCATGTGGGGCGAATGAGAGTCAGCGAAAGCCATTCGAATCTTCCCCTTTGATCCCAACTGGGGCTCAAGAGTTTGATAGCGCGTTTTGTGTTTTACGCTGGCAATACATTCAAGCGAATCTAGCAGTTTGTCAAAAAATCCAAGAATGATTAGTCAACTGAATTGAATCCACTGGGAACAGATGGCTCATTAAAGTGTCCTCGCTAGTACCCTATCCAAATGGGTTTGCTAAATATTTACCGTATTGAAGTGATATTTGTCTCTTTTAGGATTTTCAAAGCTCAAAAATACTTATGGAGATTGTTTTTATTTTGGACCTTCTAAAGTACATTGAAAGGTTTCAACCACATTTTCTACCTAAGCATTCATAGTAGCATCGTCACATTTCCATACAAAATCTCACCTGAAATTTCTTTCGGCTAAAATTTGTCTTGAATTTTCGCCAGAGATTTCAATTTTCCGCCTGAAAAGTTTTTCCGATATGAAAATACAGATGACATTAATAGTATGTCTCCACTCATTTCACGCCAATTTACATTGTGCAAACCGACCATTCTTGAGCAAAAAGTGATATATGATGCCGAAAAATTTCAAAATCGAATGGTCCCAAATTCTTGGACACAGCAGATAGTAGAAAAATCAATCCAAATTTGAAATTCTTGACATTTTATCCGTTAGAAATCAGCAGTCTTCGCTTTTCTTCATTGTCCAAATTTTCGTTCCGAAGACTGACCAAAATAATAGACACTTGTAGAAATGTATCTTCGTGCTTATCTCAATATCCTTTAAACGATGGTTAGTAGGAGAAATAATCACAATCTCAGCCGCAGAACCTTGGCATATTGAACTTAAACAAATTCTTTCTAAACAAAAAAACTGTTCCAGTGCTAGTAGCACTTGTCAAAATGGATCTATTAATTGCCTGTTAAATGCGCTAAGAGGCCCATAATTTAAAATTGAAACACTAAAGTTACACAAAACGTAAAAAGTCGGGTCCATAAAAGATTTTTTTCCGCCCCATTTAAGAGTTAACTCTAACCTTTTGGCAGAATTCACTTATTTTCATGTACATTTCAACATTTTTTTATGACGTAGTAAGCTCTAGTCAGCAAAATCCATACTTAGCTACGGAACGAGATGTAAATATTTAACAATGAGGAAATGCGAAAGCTTATAGCCTAGCAAGTTATTTTTGACTGACTCGACCACAATCAATTCATCACAAATGCATCAAAATAGCCTGCACTCCTATACGAAAGGCGCCAAAAAAATCAAGCTGGGATGCTAGTCATCAGATGTGACTGCCACTCCTTCCTTATTATGGCGAAATGCAACTTGCAAGACCACCGGACCAGAAATGTTCTTTACCATCTTCAGTATGCGATTATAGATGTGACAAGGTTCTGCGTGGGCCGCGGTCTCAACACCACCAATGAATTTCGCTGGTGACCTGTCCAAGATCAAAACCGATAATATCGCGAGCAGCGCTGCCAGGAAAAAAAAACAGAGATTGTGATATGATGAGCAGTTTTTTCAGAAAATCTGGAGAAATCTTGGGATTTTAGTTTCAATAAAAAACGTAACTTAGTTTCAGTAAAAACGAGATCATTTTAATAAAAACCATTTATTTCACCTTCAAAAACAATGCATGACAAAGAATAATTCATAACACTTATTATCAGCGTACTATGATCATGTTTTAATATGTATATATATTCCGAAAATATTTTTGATTTAAGGACTTCAGTAAATTCTATACCTGCGTAAGTTTCATTTCTGATTTTAAATATTCTTTAGCCAAAACTATGCCACTTAGAGTATTTATTTGTATTCAATTGTTTGTTTTTTTCGTTTATTGAGATTAATTTTAGATAAAGTTATTTCTACACACGCGAAAGAATTAGGTAAGGATAAAAGGTGAACAACAAAAGTTCTCAAAATTGGAAGAGCCGAGTTGCGTTCTCATGATTCAATTGCTGCCACTTGTTTCCAAAATAACTCAGCATTGCCGGTTTCGAAATCGGTGAATTTAATATTTCTCAGCTCTCATCACAGTGAATTATTCTGCAATTTTGATGTTTCTATTCAGTTTTTAAAACATTGACAAAGTGCGGTAGTTGAAGGTTATCTTTTCGAAACAACATTTTCAGGATCCATGAAACTGATACTGACATATTTGGTTCACAAGCACAATAAAATTTTGAACAGTGTGTTCTAAATACTAAAATATAAACTTTGAGTACATTTAACTAGGCATTCACTGCAGCCTCCAAGTAGCGGTTATCCTATGGCAAAAATTACATTTCAATTAAAAATTTTAAATTCCTTTGAATATAACTATTGAGTATTATTTTTGTTAATCTTGTTATTTCCAAATAAAGCCAAAATATTTTTGGGGGCTCACTTCGAACGAGCTTATTTAATTGCATAATTCGAAAAGGGCTAGCCACAGGCTGAGCTTTTGAAACTCTGTATCTTTTTGTTTGACATTTTGATTTGCGGTATGTGATTTTTTCAAACTTTTACCTTAACATTTATAATATAAAAGTTTCAGTATAAGTGTAAAAAAAATCTGGAAATTTTGAATAAAATCTGGGTTTCTGGAAAACGTTGTGAAAGTCTGGCAATTTTCAGACTTAAATCTGGATCTGGCATCACTGATCGCGAGTACAGTGCGGCAGACTTTGATCTCTGGCACTCTGGAACTAAATTAATTTGATCCCTCCAGTAAAATCCTATGCCTGTTCCGTATTTGGCGGAACATAAATTGTTAAAAATATATATGAGTTTATTTGGATCATTATTGTGAATACAATCAGATGTCTTAAACTATGAGAAATCTCGTTTTTGAAGTGACACATCTTAAAACGTACATTCTCATAACCAAATATCGAAAGCAAGGCAAAACCACGCAAGTGGCACGCTCCCCTGAACCGTTGGGGAACAGTTTCTCAAGCGCCTTGTTCGCTTGCGCACAAAGTATCTGTTCACACGACCACGATCGTCTCGGAGAATAGATACAACTGGCGAAACGAGGAGACGGAGGCTCAGTCGCGTTCGATTCGAGCGTATTTGGAACGTATGTAAACGTACTGTCGCCGCAAATGAAAATTGTGTGTGGCTGGCTTGGAGACATGCGTTCAGCGTTCAATATCAGTTCTAGCTTTTGCGTCCGAGTGTTCGGTCGTTGGCGAGGCAGTGGTTGTTCGTCGAGTTAGTTAGGTGTGTTGAACATAGTGTTTTGAGCTCGCGAGCTATCTTTGACTGACGCGGAAGTCAAGGAGACGTGAGGCGGACGCGTTTACCCGAAACCTGCGAATCGTCAACATTTGCAAGTAAAACACTCACGGTTGAGCTTTTCGCGTGAATTGTCGCATATAGTGCGTGTTGCCGCGAGCTGCCCAGTTTTCTACATGTGAATGTCGATTAAGCTTTGAAACTTATAGTGGATATTGCAAAAACGAACGTCACCTGATTTTATTTTGTTTTATAATAATACGAAACGCAGCAAAGTGGGTGTTTCGTAGTCGAGTAAGTAGAAGAGAAGCAGGTGCATTCGAACGGTACTGAAACGGTCTTAAGTGTTATCAGTGAAAGATAAAGGCGAATAAAAGTTAAATGTTCCATCCGTACGTGAAAATTAAAAAGAAAAATGCTCAGCACAGGTGTTGTTGTGGCCACCCGTCGATTTGTGCGTTCGATACGAGTGCAGGGACAAGCGCGAGTGCGAATACCCTGACGAACCGTGGCGTAAGCATGAACCCCAATCCTATTCCTGCGAGTGCCTGTATAAATCCGAATATCGTTGGCAGCGCATGTCCAGGTGTTTCAGGGGGTAACAGTGTCCCCAGCGTCCCACATCATTCGCCCTCAATGTGTTTAGTGCTTTTAGTGAAATGCCCGAATTCAAAAGAATTGTGTGCAGCAAATATCTGTGATAAAAGGTAAATTGTCATTTTCACCATGTTAGATGTGTTTCGGTTGACGGATATTAATACTGGGAAGCATCATCGCCTCCACTGTGGTTTCACTTCGGCCTATCAAAAACGATGAATAAGTTTGATGTCATTAGATATGTATCATACCGGCTTAATTAATTAACTAGAGCAGTATACATCTGCTTGTCCTGCGGAAATGTCGCTTGTACTCAAATCAATTGAATGTAAAAGCTTTGTCAGTCAACCCAAGAACTAATTTTTGGTCTTCTAAAAAATACAAAATTAAGAGCTGTGCTCAATTCCTAAAGCGTGGTATTGAAACGTGACTGAAGGCGATGTCCTATAAACGTAATTTCTTCCTTGTGACTATTTTCAGTGCACTAGAAACATGTCCGTTCGAAATTCGTAAAATGAGAGCAACATTTCAATTGTACAATTTTCCGCATACACTGCGCCCCCGGTCCTGAAATGCTAGCAAGTAGGTGAAAACGCCACTATGGAGTGCTAGTTAAGTAATTTGAAAATAGTCCAACATTGATTCGAATGGCACATGGTTTTGCTTGTTCGCATAAGTGAACAGGTCAATTTGCTTACGTGATTCAACCATTTCATTAGTTTGCAGTTGAATCAAAAATATTTGATTTTACTAACATACTTATAAACACAATTTGTAAATAGTTCATGATCAAAAGAGACACTAGTCGCACGAACAAGCAATGAAACAATGACACCTTGCATTTTCGTGGCGAATGGCTGCAGTGAAAGTTGATTTTAGTTACATGGGACCTTATGTAAAAATTTTCGAGGCAGCATGCTATACGAAGTGTCGTTGCTCGTTTGCACACTTATGCTCTTGATTTCACCTCGGAATTTAATGGGCAATGAAACCTAGTCGAATCTCCCGCAGTGTATGAATTATTCGTATCAAGAGAAATAGTTTTTGAGCAAAAAATATTGAATCATAGAGCAGTTTCAGAAGTTTCAAGGATTTCACGAGAGCCTTCAACCTTCCGTCGACGTATGAGAGAGGTCGTTTAGTTTCTTCCTGCAAGAAAAGATACTCAAGCGCAATTCAAAACCAGGAAATGATGTTTTGGATATGGGCAACCACCCTATCTGGCTGCTGAAACGTACTCAGATGCTTTCTACACTCCGGCATTCCCCGTTGATTTCGGGCAATATTGGATTGATGCCAGACTATCTATTTCAAAATGATGGTAAACTGAATAATTTGCTGTATCTGATTCAAAAATTATCCGGTCTAATATACATTTTGAATATGTTGGCATTCGTAGCTACGTACGTCGCGAAAGTCTTTTTACAATCGCGAGGACGGTTTCTCGTAGATTGAAATTTGTGCCATATTCTTATTTTCTATTTATATATTATTATTTTTGAACTTTGTCGCGAACAGGTACAAATAGCGAAAACAGGAGATTTCCCCATAAAGCAAGAACAGGTAAATAATTTTGGAATGTTTGTATTATTCAGTGAAGTCAAACTTCCTTCGTTCAACAAGTGAATCGATAGTGGTTGCGTAAAGGCATAAATACTTTGTGCCATGGTTGTAAAATTTGTTGACATTTTTAATGACGACTGTAGCTGCGACGTGTGAAATGCTGTTTTTACAGTAGACACCTCTGTGAAAGCCAAAACAACCAAGAGATGAATAGACAGATAGTGAAATGTTACGTCATATAAACCCAATTCCCATTATTAATACTGAAACAAATTGTTGTTTCGTAAGCTACGTCTCCATTATCTTCGGCTTCGTTAGCTTATGCTGTGGTTTGTTTGGCAAAAACCGAGTTGGCGGTATAAAATGAAAATTGTGTAATTGTTTAATTTCTTCGATTAATTATGATTACTACCATTCGATATTCTCATCACTTATCTAATAATCGTAATTTGTGAATAAAGCCTTTATTAGTGTGCGCGAATAACTACAAAAAATTCCGAGGTTTGGCTATCAGTTCTGATTGAACGTTACAAAGGTTAATCATGCTTTCCAATCAATTAATAAATAAACTATTTGCTTCAACTACATCCATAGATTTTACCAGCTTAGCAAGGTAACACTGTTGTCCTGGGATCTTAACATTATCGCATCGCTGATTTGATATGTTGTTTCGAAAATTGGCAATAAGCAACTTTCCTAGCCTCTGATATCACCGCCTGTGTGCTTAACGATCTTTTCGGAGAAACGTGAATTCAACATTTAGCATTGGGGCGTTGGTGGGTCTTTTCATCTCCAAACGATTCTAATTTGTCCGACCCTGCTGCATGATTTTGTCGCAACTGCCAGTAATATCGTTGATTTTTTTTTCGCCGCAACAGAGCACTCTTAAGAACTATCGTTTTGCATTTACACGAGTCAGCTCAACACTAGTTTTCAGGAGACGGGATGAAGCGAATGTTAATTCATGTGTCATAGACTTTGTGACGCTATCCTTGTGAAATTTCAATGATATTAGAATTTGAACCACTTTGCTCAAAAATCTATATTGTATATATATATACATATATATATATATATATATATATATATATATATATATATATATATATATATATATATATATATATATATATATATATATATATATATATATATATATATATATATATATATATATATATAATCTATAATCTATAATCTATAGTGCACATGAATTTATGTACCCGACCGCTTCAGCTTCGAACAACTTGCGGTGAGCTGACTGTAAATGCAGGATGTGTATTAAGGCTGTTATAGTTTTTCGTCCGAATTACCATGTCATAATCTTCGTCTTACCGGAGGAAAAAATATAGGTTCCCTTTATTGGTCGAAATTGTTAATCTGGATTTAAAATGATTCACGAATATGAAGATGTGATAAAAGAATTTTCATTTCTTTTATGATCTTCTGCGTTTGCCTCCTAAATTTTCTTGCTCTAAAAGAATTCTATACAAGATACAGCAAACCATCTAGAGTTTTGTCTGCAGATCTAAGGTTGTTGTCTTCGTTCCTTACATTTAAAAGATTGAAAGAAGCATTTGTGCTCAGCTTCCTTAGCGGAGTAGGCTGAGCACCAGCTTCTAGCGTGTGTGGTCTTGGGATCAAATTCAGCTATGGATAACACACTATAACAACACACCGGCCTTTGAATTATCCTGGTTGCTGTGGGTAGAGTTTAAAGTGAGTCGTAGAACCAACTACTTCACACTTCTACAAGTCGAACCGGCTGCAGTGGGGAAACTCTTCGCACTTTTACACTGGATGAACTTGTCAAAATTTTAACACAAATTAGTGTCAAGTCTTTTTATTTATTATTAAGACGATTGGTGAGTATTTTCAGATCATTTTGTTGGCCTATTTGCCGAATAAAGTTAATCTACTGTCAATAGACCTGCAGAACTTTATCTACTCTGATTATTCTTCTAAATAAAATGATCAGGAACCGTATGTGAACCAAAAGTAGTAAATAGCATCTAATAACCATGGAAGTGAAAATCAGATGGTCATATAGTTAGTAGTGTGATGTTTTCATAAGAAATAGGGACTATGATGCCATTATATAATTAAAAATGTACACAACATGACTTTCGCTTGACACCAAAAACATTTTTCAACATGTTAGTATAGTATTCAGATTTTAAAAAAAATTCTGACTGATAAAGTTCTTGTCAAAAATAAAATTTGGGATACCATTTTGTTTCCTACAAACGGACTTCACTAGCATTTTGTAAAAATCATTAAATGAGATACTACAAGCTTATACGTTAATGTCAATCAACGTAGGATAATATATATTTTGTTGACTTTCCTTGTGAACATAGAATTTGCAGATAAAAAGAATTATTTTTCTTCAAAAAAACGTATTAAAAAACCTTTATTTTCTTCTCTCTCCAAAATAGAATTTAGAAGCTTCAATTTTTTCTCACTGATACTCCCAAAGACAATTAGTGGTTCTTTAGTACAATTTATGAATTCGAAATTTTTCAACCTCGACGCTACCGATTCAAATGTTTCACTCTATCAACATTCTATTTTGTATTTTTTCAATGATCTGCCACCGAAATCGATCGAGTATTGACATCTTTCAAATATCGTACCTGGCCAAGCGACCTTTTGCCTGGTCACCTTGTGACTATTTATGCACTGTGACGATTTCAAACAAGAAATCGAAATACTATTATTTTCTTAAGAATGGTTAGTCATAAAATTACAATCACTCTTGTTCAGGGCTACATGTAAAATATAAGTTCGTAAAAATTGTCTGTCCTTGTAAAGTAGAACGGCTTTCAATTTTCAGCGTGCAGTTCTATTCTAGTTTTATGTACCGATTTCGCCGTTCCAAAATGAAAAGGGTATGTATTTATTTTCACTCGCTGTTGTGTGGGTATTTTGTATATTATATTTACCTGCAGCGAAATATTGTAGTTGTGTCAAGATGTGCCAAAATTCACCTTGTAGAACTTAAGTAATGGACCTAATGAAAAAATTCACTGTGCGTTCCAGGTTAGAAGTAGTGCGGACAATATTGCTATCAGTTAAAATTCAATTCGTCTGCAGGAGTGGTTTGAAGTTTAAAACCTTAACACACTTGATCCTAGGATGATGAGTTATTTGCAACGGCACGTAAGGTATGTGTCATAATATAGATAGAGAATTTCAACGGCACTCATCATGTGAACGTTTTGGCTAGAACAGTTCCAAAAGCTCGTCAGTAAAACGGGTCATGAAAAAACAATTTTATTTGGTACAAGTTCCTAACAGTGTAATCGGTGGTGGCACTGCAAGTGCTTGGACATTCCCAGCAAATGTATTTCTCGTGCGATTTGACGAATTTTGATTTCGAGCGATTGTATCATAATTCACACCGTTCGCTGAAAAATCAAAGTTTTCCAATGATAATTAATTCTAGTCTAGACGGCAGTGACATAATTGAAGTGTTATAGTTAATTTTATGTTATCTATGCTCCATGACGAAATATCGACAGCGTAACAAAGCTAAGTATGTCTGTACCAATTTTGCGTGTATCAAGTCTGTGTGCATGTCAGTTTGGTGCTTTGGAATTCCGCATAAATTAATAAAAAAAAACTATTTGCAATTATATAATATGATCGAAAAATCACGGCCGATTTGGATTCACTGCTTTCACTTTTTCATAACACTTGCAAATATTAGGTAATTTTTTTTAAATTATTGATATGATTGATACAATGAATAAAGCAAGAAACCGTTTTGCCAAAAGGTAAGATGAAAGGTAAAAAAGGTGAAGTACCTAAAGTCGAAAGGAACATAATTGGGAAATATCAAACCTAAATTATTCCGAGTCTGCTTTAGTCTACTTAGATTGAATTTATGGTACACAATCGAAGCAGAAGTGATAAAAAAGTAAAAATTAAAGTGCTTCTCGAATATCATCTTATTTTGAGTGTGTTTTGTTGCTATTACCTCAAATAAGTGACACCTTCTTACTGGGCTGTTAGAAATCGGCACAAAAATCGAGCACATAAAAAACTGGAATCTCTGCACTAATATGCCATGATACAAAAAATTACAAATAGATGCTAGTATGCATGTACCAAATACTGGTCTGACCAAAAGTATGCCACTAAATAATTTCTATGTTTGAAACTGAATTAAAAATGATGGCTCTTTTAAAAATTGATATTTGATTGGACTTCACTTTGCTTTTATTACAGCAACTAATCTTTTCGGTCCGAAGCAACGAAATTCCAACACTTTTCTAAAGTTACTTAAAGACGAAAGATAAATATCGGTGCAAATATTTTTCTAATAAACATCCAACTACTAAACTGTTAATCTAAATATGGAAACAATTTGCTGATTCTAGCCCATTTTAAATTGACTTTGTTCTCAAATGCTCGCACTTTCTGAAAAACGAGTCTTATGTTGCGCTTGCAAGTTTGCGGCAACATTTGCAATTTGGTTAAATTAAACTGTGAACTCTTGCGGTAACATGCACTTGCCATTCCAGTTTCTAGTCCTAGTGAAACCGTTAAACAGGCATAATGCAGATGTTTCCGAATTTGAGTGTGGAATTTTGAACCTGTTGAAATAACCTATAATATTGTCTGAAGTTTCTTCTTATCAATTTATGCTCATTGGATCAATCAAATTTTTGATAATGTGGTATTAGCTTTCAGGATTCAAAATGAAACTTAATGACAATTTTCTTTTGAATGCACTATCTCGCTTGATTTCATCGAAGGTTTTTCAAATAAAAGACTTGTTAAGTTTGAACAGATTTCTATTTGCATAAAAAAAACCTTCAAATTTGCAGTCAAATGTTTTCCATTTAAACCATGGGGATTATTAGATTTAGATAAAACGTATTTTCAGGTGCTTTGTGCACTGCATTTTTCCTGTTTTTAAGGGAAAATAGTCAAAAATATCATAAAACAATTTATGGGCTTAAAAAATGCTACAACTCTTTCTGCGCATTTTGCAACTTGTCCCGTTTCAAAATTTCAATTAGATGTATTTAATTTTAAATTTATAACCTAAGCGATTAGAGGAATTATAGTTTTTTGATGTGAATGCATGGTTCTTTCGTTGTTTTGGTAAGATATGTCATAAAAAATAGTACAACTATGATAAGGTTACAAACTAATTGTAAAAAGTTTGTGAACGACATATAGCGAGTGGTTTGCAAATATAGAAAAATCGAACATTGACACGTCATCGGTCCCGGTTCTTTCAAACGAATAAAATTAGAAAATGCATCCTTAATATATTAAGGATGCATTATCTACCAATATTTATAATTAGCCCTGGGCTATCATTAGCTCATTAACATAGAACTGTGAAGACAATATAACTTTACCAATATGCATCTAAAATTTATAATGCATTACCGAAAAATCACATTTTTTCACCTTCAGGAACACAGATCTCAGGTAAAAACCACCCGATTATTCTGATAGTACAGGTGCTATACAATAGATTATCTATGCCCTGACGAAGCCGATTTAAAAAAAAAAATCAAAGTGAAAATGTTATATTGTGTTAAAGTTGCGACAAATGACTACAAAATGTAAATTCTTATTAATAATCCCAAAGCTTTATTTTGCTAAAAGCTTCCGTCAGGACAGACAATAGCTTCAATAATCAGTTATCCAAATTTAAAAAAAAAATGATTGAGCCATTCCCGAGTTCTGTGTTCCTGAAAAACTCCTGTTTTGGGTGGCGGAAGGCAAATAGGGAACCCCCTTAAAATAAAAAACAAATGAAAGTTGTCCCGTTGCAGCCCATTTCGAACCATTTAGTAGAGACTCCATTTTCATATTCCAAACCTTTTACGAGTGTAGACTGATTAGTTTCACGTCTTACTTTATCTTTGATTTTTGGTGTGGGATCCCTCGTCGGTATCTATAGGGACTCCGCACGCTAGGGAATATACTAATCACAGGCATCGCGTTGAGTGTATCGTGAGATGCTAGGTGGTTATTGGCCTAAAACATGATTCAGACATTGGCGACCCTTATTTCCAATGAAATGGCGCTACATTTTTTTCTATGTAGCTGCCAAGGCTCAGGGAATTTGCTGTTATATAGCCTTGTCAAGAGGGAGTTTATGTTATGGTTGGAAGAAGGTTTGAGGAAAGGGCTGTCATTGCAGGAGATAGCGGTGTGCGTCTCGCTTAAACAACTGTGGTTTAGAGTCATGAAAAAAAAACAGCAGGTGGTAGTCTGTTTCGTAAGTTTGTTGATCTAGATAAGAAAGAATCGTGAATTTTAACGGTACGTCTGCCACTGAATAAAACAGTGT
Organism: Nemotelus nigrinus; assembly: GCA_947369275.1. Taxonomy (NCBI): domain Eukaryota; kingdom Metazoa; phylum Arthropoda; class Insecta; order Diptera; family Stratiomyidae; genus Nemotelus; species Nemotelus nigrinus. The sequence goes on from OX376374.1 coordinate 78,877,221, forward strand.
GAAGGTGAAAGCCTTCAGATAATCGGGTATTGGTCGAAGAATCGCTATACACAGGATCCAACTTGATATTCAGTTAGAACAAAATCTATAGTAATATTGCTAAAGAAACCACATTACGCCGGGCTTCAAAGGTTTCATTGCCAATTAGGTTGAAAGCTTTGCATTGAACTTTTGTCTAGTTCCGTTGAAGCTGTGTGATGAACTTTATCTAGTTCCGCTAAAGCAAGCCTAGATCTTATGAAAGGGACACGCTACGTCAATTTGGGTAAAGATATTCTTGCTTCTATGGAGGAAATCCAAGCGCTTCATGGCATTTTTCGCTATTTGGAGAATGTGGCCGGTTCAAATAAATTTACTAGAGATAAAACTTGCTGGGCTTAACGAAAGTGAATTAGAAATGCCTACACCATCAACAGGAATAGAGTGGCTAGCAATAGAAGGGTAAGACTTGCTGAGTGAAAGGAGGAAACATTGGGCTTAGCGACAATGCTGGTAACGAGGTAAAAATACGATATCTCCGAGAGTTAGTCACTGTATCAAAAAAGTCTAAGAAGTCAAGGGTGCTGTCGTTGTCAAGACTATGAATCGGATTGAAAGTTAGGGAAGAGTGTTCATTTACACATATGTAAAAGGAAGGCAGTTCGTGAGCGAACAGTACCTTGCGGTATCCCGGTATTGATAGTGTGGCCGCTGGGAGGAAGGAACGATATACAATGAAACGTGACAAAGGCGAATTGATTTTTTACAACTTTCCAATTGCAAGAAGTTTGGCTAATAGAGCTGGTTGTCAGACTTTGTCAAAAGCCTTGGAAATATCCAGGGAATTGGACATTACCAAAGTTATCTAGACAACGGTTCCATCTCAATGTAAAAAAAACAGCGGAAACCATACTGTCACCTTTGTTGTGAAACAATCAACTTAGTGCACCCAAAATATCTTTTACGCATCATTTTTCAAAACAAATAATAAATCGACTACCGAAAGTTTAAAACTGTTCTTTAAAAATCAGGAGTATCAATTCAGTTGCAGACAATTAAAATTATCCTTCAACTGGCCTTTTTTCTAGGAGGAAAGTAATGAAAAGAAGAAACATCGAAAACCTGCTCATTAGTCAGTTAAGTTAGTAATTTAATGTATGTATTTCATATCCTGGCCATATAGCAGCTTTTGCTGATTCGCAACGTTTTTGTAGTATATTGGAGACTCGGATGCTCATCTCATTGAGGTGCCAGTACGAGGTAGGGATCGACTGCCTGTGAATACAAGTGGATAAAAAAAACACACAAACACAAACTTAAAGTCGCTTGGGAGTATAAAATCAGAGCTCTACACATTAAAAACAAAAAAGCAATAGCGAATGTTCTTCAAACATCCGTAAAAAGTGACAATTAATTGTTTTGAATAGAATAAACAAGTGGGCTGCTCCCATGTCGGTGTTCCTAATGTCGCAGCTAAGCAACAGCTTTAAAATGTTGCAAAAGTAATAGCTTGCGCAAAAAAATATTACCAAATTCGGAGGACATTCCGGAGCTATATAACTTTACAAAGACAGTAGCCTAGTAGATCCGACAAATACAAACTGACTCTATGTGATTTTTGTGGCGAGTGAAAATGCATAGTTCGGTATGTCTACTTATGAATTGAAATTCATGGAAACCACTTTTTTTAAAGATAAATATGATGTTAGAATTATTAAATTATTTGTTTTTATTCGTGTATGGCCGACCACCGCGTTTTGCCATTTTCGGTTAATACGTTCAAATAGTGTCTGGTCAAATGCCAGCGACTACTGTAACATGTTCCTATGAATAATATTGTATGAAAGGACAGTTATTGATTTGCATTCCTAACCGTAAATGTCCCGTTGAATTGAAATAAAAAATATTGCAGCACATATTAGCAAAGATAGTTTTTTCTCAGTAATCAAACATTTTTAAGTTATTTTGAAACATCTTACATGGCTGCCTAAAAAGCCTTTTGATCATGAATCATTAATGTTTTGGTATTTTTCCCACAAGTTTTACCAGAAATGAAGACAATCTATTTTCTTTCAGATTGCCGGTGGCTAACGAATGTCCGGCAGGCCAAACTGCTAGAGTTACATCCAACCTCCATTCATCAACTAGTACAATGGCGGTCAGTCGGGTTCCGTCGCCGCCTCTACCAGAAGTCAACACACCGGTTGCAGAGAATTGGTGTTATACTCAGGTAAGATATTTCGTTAAAATTCTCATCACCCACCTAACACAGGTCGATTAAAATGCTTCGCATTTCACCAAGCATCGATTAACACTTGACTACACTAAAGTACACACTCGCAATAAAATTGGCACCTCCGCATACATTCGTCAAAATTTTCAGTGAAACCGCACTGTCTGAATACAATTATGTATCTATACCTACTACTGTTGAAAAGGCAGTCCATACACTCTTCATGAAAACGAGCCATTCAATAACATTTATCCTCCAATTCAATGTCACTTGGTTTTCGGCACGATTCGTATACCACAAAAAAATGAGGAAATGTTCTGTGGTGTTCTTGCCATTAAGCTCTTCACATTGCGAATTGTGTGAACAAAAAAATCAATGAAAACGTACGCGCTTGAGCTTGGCGTCAAGTTTATGTTTGCTTCATCATTTTTTATTTCAAACTTCTGCCGTAGTCAAAGTATTCGCAAACTGATTCGCTGTCCAATTATCGTTAGTGCGTTATTTGTATGTATTCAATGTGGAATTAACTTATCAAGGTATTTTGTCATCGAAATCTACAATTGACAGATTAGAATCTGTCATCACGCTAGGTGTGTCGTTTTTATGGTTTAAAATTTCCGTTCAGAAGCTTAGAACATATTCGTGTGGATAATCATGTACTTGGATTCCAAGAGGAGTCCAAGTTTTCGTCAAATCTTTTCTTCTCTCGAATTTTTGTAGAGCACAATAAAATCATTTTGACACGTCACGCAAAATGACTGAGTCTGGCAATTTGGTTATTCTGATTTTCTTTTAATGAGAGTTATCATGGACGATTTCATGACGGCACCCAGAAACGTTCTTAAGTATGTACATTTATAAATAGTCGTGGCAACCTAAGTTTTAACCGCAATTAATTAATCAACCATACGGCCGACGGTGTCGTCAACCACGGATTAATGCCCTAACTTGATTCGCATAGGCAGTGATTCCCGAAACCAAGATTACGCACTCGCCATACGTACATCGGCTCTTAACATTCGAGAGGTTAATGAATTGCTCGGTATCTGTTCGCAGAAATTCAGAATTTGTCTAGCATTAAATCATGTGTTGCGAGTTTCCGACTCAGACTGAATACATATTAGAGAGAATACAGGTTGCGTTGTGGCGGCTCCTCTACGACGCTTATGCATTTGGGCTGCCTATCGGCTAGAGCCGTGTCGATTCTTCTATTTCCTCTATTCTAATGCTTTCGCAAATTGGTCAACCACCTTCGTAGGCATCCTCACATACAGCTTCTTTGGTCAGTTATAGTTCAGTAACTTTTCGCTTCTTTCAAGTTCAACACTCGACGACGTCCAGTTCAAGGCGAACTTGTACGGTCTTGGCTTATGTTCTGCAAACCATCGTTCTCACCGCATGCTTCGGAAAGACGTTTGAACTTGTTGGGTTTACTAGTGGTTTGTCAGCATTATGTTCTGCTGCGAACCGAGGCCCCGGTTGCTTCTTCTCCATTAAAATCACTATTCTACTTGTTCGTTTCAGATATGCGTTTGTCTCGGTTTTTTTTCTCTTAGTTGTTTCTGTGAAATCAAAGACAATCCGAATGGGTACACTGAACCCTTCTCACCGGACTACGTCCTACCGTGTAAATGGTATTGCCATTTGATCGGAATGGCAGAGTTTGGTCAGATGAGATCATATAAGATTGTATCAAAGGTTTCACTGTTTTTTGAGTAAAAACTAGAAACTGTAGACACGTAGTCAATATATAAATGTATGTATGTACATATGTACATACTTGTGCACCGAGTGCACGTAGCCAACAAAGCAGAAGTCGGCAACGTGGTGCAAGAAAATGATGAGCATTTGCAAGAAAATACACAAAACTTATCGCCCGTAATATGCCAACACGCTGTCCTGATCCAATCTCGGCCAGACGCCTCAACGTGCCTTCAACTATCTGTGACTGTGACTTTGAGCTTGTCTCCTCCCAAGCAGGCTATCGAACTCGGCGACTAGGCATATCTGCTCTTATATATCGCACTTCTCGTTCTTGGCGAAAATAATATAAATAAGGGCAGCGTCACATAAATAACGTTAATAAATGCCCAGCAACCAAAAACATTTACGCACATCGACGAAATTCTGCTGCATTGGGTTCCTTCACTTCACAGTCATTATAATAAAAATATCAAAAAACAAGTCACATCGCTTATTCGAGAATGCGAATATGAGCTGGAATCGGGCCAGTCCGCTGCAACGAATGCATGGATTTGTGCTGTGATGCGTGGAAGTGACTGAAACAAAACCATTCAGACCACGACGAGTATTATCAATTTGGTCGGGCTGGTCAATCTGATATGCGTAAAAGAAGAACCATATGCCTGTTAAAATATTTTCGCGGTAAATCGATTAATGAAGCGATGACATCGATTTGAGTTTAAATGGAAATAAATCAGCCAGAAGATGCAGTTTGTCATTGCCGCATCCGCGATCATAATCAATTCTGAAATAAACAAAGTAAAGCAAAATGCAGTTTAAAAAGTACATTTTGCTTTTTTAATTTTTTATTATAAAGTGCATGAGCAACTTGCAAAATTGTCGCGACCCCCTTTTAATGTGCTTGTGAACGCGTATAATTCTGTCCATTTCATGCAAAATCTGCGCCAGACCTGAAAGCTTATTCCATTAATAAAGTCTCAAGTTTATAGCGTACAACAAAGTAAGATTAAATATAACGTATTCGACCATGTTTATAACTCATTCGACCACAATACAAGACTGGAACCACAGTGTCCGTGATTTGGCCCAAAAAACGTTAAATCTTGTGAGGAGAAAAAGGAACTCGTAATAGCCCTCTAAATGGGTCCTACCTTATGTTAAAAAAAGTTCCCGGATAATCAATATAGATTTTGTCGCCTTCAAAGTATTCTCCATTTGATAAAATACGAATTTCAATGTTTTTCCAGTCCTTGAAATACTTTTTACGAGTACTTCCTGGTGTAGTCTTCATCTCCTTCGAGGAATTTCGTTACATGTCCTCGATCGACTGAAAATGGTTTGCGGCGATTTTAGTTTCAGTAACAAGAAAAAGTCACACGAGGCCTGCTCCGGTTAAAACGCTGGCTGATCGATGGTATTTGTTAAGGTTTTGGCCTTGAGTTTGGTCACAATTGTGGGCCTATGCAATGGCGCATTATCGTCGAGCAAAATCCACAAATTGTTCTTGCATAGTACTGACCGTATTTGTTCACAAATATCGACCTTGATTTTTGACCAGCTTTGACGTGTTTTTTTTGATTACAGCTTATTTTTCCCTTCCATTTCGATGATTGTTGGCTGTTTGCATGTCAAATTTATGTACCCATGTCTCATCACCAGTTATGATACATTCCATGAATGTAAAATCGGAATTCGCGCGCACCAGCATGTCCAAAGAGATCTGTTCACGATGTTTTTGAAGAGAATTTAGCTTTATCCAGACTAGACAAGCAGCGACGCGTCTCAGGGCCAAAATATTGACCAAAATCAAACGGACAGACTCGCGAAAAATATTGAGATCACATCTTATCTTCCTAACCTTAACGTGACGATTTTCGCCTACAATTTCCGATACTTTTCAAATGTTTTCGTCAGTGGACCATCCTTAAAAGCTTTACACCAGTCGTAAGTTTGTGTTCTTGATAAAACTAAATCACCGTAAGATGTTAAACATTTTAAACATTTGCCACGAATTTACACACGAAATTCTGTTCGATACACAATATTTGCGACAAACTCTTTGTTCGATATTTTGATTCGTTGTTAAAATCCTGACACATTATACTACTTATCAAACCATCTTCTGTAAACAAATCGGTTGACATATCGCGCCCATATTTGAAATCATAAGTAAGGGCAGTGTTACCAAGTCATATCACAAGCTCGCTGGTTGACTTTTTTTTCGCACGCATCAAGGTATGCTATATACCTTTTGTATTGCATTATGAACACTTTCATAACCACTTTTATTTTCCTTCATTCTATTTGAAAAACATCTTTTGACTTTTCATGTTTTATATAGGCTAATAATAAAAATTCAAATAAAAAAAAAGTTGTACTTGAGCTGCCAAATTTTTGACAACCTGTGCATTAGAAAACAGCCGCAGTTATACTTTAATATCATCCTTCTTTGCCGTTAACTTGTTTGCTGTTGAACAGCTTTCCCCGTATTATTCTCCCCATTAACCTTAAACGTCTTAAACCCATTAAGCTTCCTTCAGCGAGCACTTTTGGTTATTATTGGGGTAATGTTTCCTGCAAGGCTGATGAAGATCGAATCACCTGGTCAATTTTTCACGCGACGCAAATGTACGGAGTGTATAAATATCCTTTATCCATCCTTTTTTGAGTAACCTTGGCATGCAAAGTTTTTCGAAGATTTCTAATCTGGAGATACAACCTTCGCCCATCTTTTACGCAATTACCGAATTCCTTTTCTGTAAGTTTCAATCATCCACCCACATGTTACTTTCGAAAAAAGTAAAACATTCTTCGAAAAATGCTGATTACATTGATCGGTACTATTTGGTTGGACTCATAAATTGGCGTAACCTTGGTGTCATCAAGCATTCTCGTCAGGATATACGGAAAAGAAAGATTGTTGTTTCCGTAGCTTTGTCATATTTTCAACTTGATTTCAAGGGCTTAAGTATAATATTTTTCGAATTGGCTGCAGAACAATGCAGAACAATGATTCAGTTATATTCGACATAAATATTTTGATTCTTTATATAACTTCAATACTAGCTGGCAAACAGAAACAGCTAAAACAGAAATCTTTGACTGTCGCCAAATATTTTAGGCGAATTGTATGCATTTGTGCATTTATTTGTTAGGTGAAAATTATTGCACTTAAGTTTTCTCCTTTTTATAAATATGGATTTCGCATCAACACGTCACTCGCTTGGTATATTTCTTTGAATCCGGAACGTTTGGATTGTATTACTTTATTGATTTTGCTTCTTAGTATCCTACTTGGTGGTCAGAAGCCGTTGTAGAAATTGTGGGCACTTTTGACTTGCCACAATTCTGAGTAATAATTCCGTTGTACATATATACCTATTTTGATTTCCCTCGACATCTGTTGTAAAATTTTCTTATGACAGCTCTCCTACATTATGCACAAATTCTTAAATATTTGATGAAGAAAAATCTTTGTACCGGCTCATGTTCTCAAATTGTAGCTTGTCATCATTTTCAACTGAACTCGTATATTTTGGAGACAAATTGCGGTTTTTCAAGTCAAATTCCTAATGTTTTGGATCAAATCCTTTTTTTTCGGACATTTTCCAGACAGCCATTGCATGTGCATCTGCTTCTACAGCGCGAAAGCTGAATAACGCGAAACGATTTATCTGAACCTCTTTGACGTACGAATAAGTAGATTTGGCTCTAAAGTGTATGAGTTTGACTTTAAAAAAAGCTCTAGCGCATAGGTACCGCTAGAAATACTAATGTTCGAAGAAAAGTAGCGGAATCGTACAGATTTTAGGTGCATATTCTTCTCACGTGCTCCTTATTATAGCCAACCAGTTTGAAAGGCCATGTAGCACTCTGATCTCAAGAATGCATTGAAACTCATAGGGTGGAACCCGTTAGCATGAATTTCAAAATTTAGGAAAGTCAAAAACTTGTTAATTATATTCATTATCGGGTGCTTATCTTACAAAGTAACATCTTCTATAAATCAAAATGCACAGTGCGTACAACCCTTTACCAGTACTGCAACTAAAAGTCTTGTCAAAAAAGTCTTGTTCATGTCAAAATCAACCGACCCTATGCATCGCGTTTTCAAACGATAACTTCATTGAAAATAACAGCGATAAGAATATGTTTGAGACTACCATCCGAACAATTTCCATTAATTGGAATATTTAAACACTGATTAGTTATTTTCATTGTATATATTTGCCCTACAAATATTTAGTGGCAGCATACGTTCGTACGAAAATAACGAGAGCCAAAAATATACCGCATCTGGCTCAGGTTGAGTTCAACCAATCCAATAAATTTCATTTCGATCCGATGACTGCATTGGAAGATACCACCGGCAAAACTTTTCCAATTTTCAAAATCTAAATGTTTTTTTTTGTTTATTATCACTACAAGATCATAACCATTTAAAAATTTGATGATAACATCGCTTAGTAAAGATATGGCAAAAAATTACAAAAATTATCATAGCTGGCAAATCATGATTTTTCAACCAAACTCCTATAAAATTTTAAGTACAGTAAGGTCCATTTACTATATGAATTTCGGATTTCATGACTGCACCGGAAGTTATAGGACAATAAACTTTATTTTGCTGAACTAATTTTCAAGATTCAGGACACAAAGATTACTATCGCTGGCAGCACCAACCTAATTTCTTAACCAAACGTGGCGTAGTTGGAGGTCCAGCTACTGTGAGGATATCGTTAAAATCTGGTGACCGGATCGGAATTTTCGGGGCAAAAAGTAGTATTTTTCTTAGTTATTTTTCAAGATGCACCACTGCTGCAGGGCTGCACACATTTCAAAATCACTTCCATCAGGACTTGGTTAATTACGGTTAATGGAATCTGTGAATTTTAACTGAATCTGATTATCGGGTCGTCAGTTCTCGCGAACATAAATTTCGGGTGCTAATAATAAAGTGAAATTGAGTAAGCGTTACCGTTCTTGAATAATTTCGAAATTTACCAAAAACTTGCATTTTTTTCTAAAAAGCAAACATTTTTCAAAAGGGTCGTTTATTTAAAAGTTGTGTGTTCCAAATACCTGTCGTAGCCACAGGGTTGTCCGCACATGCATTAAAAATCAAACACTCGTATTCAATGTATTTCGCAAATTTTCCTTGCCTGCTTACATTAGTAACAATGATGGCACATTATGCAACAAATATAATTATCTAACATTTCATCATCATCGGGACACTACAGCCCGAATCGAGCCTTAGTCTCCTTAATATTTCGCCTCCATTCGTCTCGGTTCAGTGACCGCGTCCTCCAGTTCGGTGCTCCCAAAAGTGACCTGCTGTCAGCATCTATAGAATCCTCCCAGCGCTTGCGTGGCTTACCGACTGGCCTGGCTCCGCTCGCTCGCCCCTTGAGAGATCGTTTGGGGATTCGATTGTCGCTCATTCGTTCGACGTGGCCAGCCCATTGTAATTTTTGGAGTCGTAGATACTTCCGGCTCGTCATATAAGGTATACAGCTTGTTGTTGTATCGGATTCACCATCCATCTTCTTCCCGTATTGGACCGAGGATCCTGCGCAATACCCTTCTCTCAAACGTATTCAAGGCCTTTTCAGATGCCTGGGTCAGCGTCCAGGTTTCACTTCCGTAGCATAGCACAGGTCTAATAATTGTTTTATAGATGCGGAGCTTCGTATTCCTGTGTACGCATCGAGATTTCAAAGTGGGAAGCACCGAAAAAAATGTCTTATTGGCTAATTGAATCCGTCGTTTGATTTCGTGAAGCTCATTCCCATCCTTCGAGAGGTTCGTCCCTCGGTACACGAAGTTGTCTACATTTTCAAGGCTATAGTCCCCTATCGTTATAGTCCCCTAACATTTGCATTTGTTTTATTTTAAAAGCATTTGATTTTGAAAATGTTCGTTACTTTCGTTCAACTGAGTTGCTTACCAGGTGCGGCTGCCTGATATTCGACTATTGAAACAGTGTAAAGTTGGAACTTTAAATTTTAATGAATTTTGTTGACAAAATGTTTATTATGAAGGAAATCGATTTCGAGGAAAAATTGTACTTTTCTAAAAGTCATAGAGATGCATTTTTCGGAAGTAGCATTGAAAAAACTATCCTTAATAAAAATACGATCTAATAAAATTAAAATAGCTGAATCAAAATACGATCTTTCACGTGACATAATTTTGTACTTAATTTTTTTATTAAGTACAAAATTATGTGGTGAAAGACAAAAAAGATAAGAAGGAAAAATATGGAATATACAAAATCACTTGCCCAGAATGCGACAAAATATACATTGGACAAACAAAACGGTTAGTTGGTGTTAGACTAACCGAACATAAGCGGGAAGCAGCCTCAGCAAGGAAAAGGAGCACAACGGTAGCACGATGAGCAGTAGCGAAACACATCCTGGAGGAGGAGCACAGTATAACGTGGGACAACGTGGAGATGATTAAGGAAGTACAGCAGGTACGAAAACTGGATTCGTACGAAAGCCTGAACATATGGAAAACCACCGATGGATAGGCGACTGAACACAGTCCAAGGAAACTGTTTATCACCATTAGTTTCGTTTATAACGTGGTTTCAAACTGGCTTAGGATTAGTGAAACCACGTTGTATACGCGCAGTGGATTGATTTGAGATAAGTCGATCCAATCAAAAAATTTTACTGGATTAGATCGACTTGGGCGTTAAAAGACGCAGATCGAACGATTGAGGATTGAAAAATGTGAAGCCCACTTGAATTCTATTCATATATGTGACGTTACGATGCGATATACCTAACTTTAGTAGCATTAGCTGCATTTTATTCGGCTAATCCACTATCCAGTTACACCAAAAACCTACTTTGAAATTTCATTTCAATCCGTTCCAAGCCAAGTCACTCTAAGTCGGTCCTGGTAATATACGAGGTTATTGTTCAGGTTAATTTGAACCGATATTTTATGATTATAATGTAATTAATATAGATAGTTAAAAGTACTTAAGTATATAATTAATAGATAATTAGCTGGTAATTAGTATTAGTCAGTACTTTAATAGTAAGCACCTTAAATAAGATACCTAAGTTATTTTAAGATTAGACCAATAGACACTGAAGAAGACGGCAGATTACCCTCGAAATATCGATATATGTCGAGTAATCAAAATAAATCTAGCTTCAAAAGGGGAAAAAATTGGTTTAATTTAAAATAAACTGAGCTGTGTCTTAACTCCATATGCGCTATTTTGGTACTTCACTGAAAAATATTGTGAAATTTCTTTCGTTTCCAGTTTTTTTTATATTGTTCTTAAAGTAAACATCCGAAACTTATAATGAAATGCAAAACCACCATCATATATGATAAAAGTAGCATTAAAAATAAGTTTTTTATTCTTACTGTGAGTTCGTGCCTTAACTTTTTTACCCACTGTATATGCAGGTTATGGTTAGCAAGCATCGAGAAACCTTCACTATTCTTAAAAATGCTTTTAACGGATATGCTAATGGTAATCATAGCGAGTCTCAACTATCCGTTTCTGCCCGAATCTCTAGCTCTATTTAAGCGACACGCTTTCGCTAAAACGAACAGAAAACTGTCCACCAGACATCACAACACCGAAATCAAATTTTGAAGGCAAGCGCCAAAAATTACTTAGGTAATCTACTCACATTTTCAAACCTCATGGTTTTGTCAATGAGCGTCTTGCACGGGTTATGTAATGGCTGCTAACCTACCTCTACGTCGAGCAAATGCGCGATGTGGAGACGATGCGTGTTTTGAGGTCTCAAGTGAGAGGGCAGAATGAAAAGAAACTCGAATGAAATTTAACACAAAGCAAAACTGAATGATTTCACCGGAAGATTTATCGACGGAGAGTTTCTCGAAAACAGCACTAGTGTTATGTTTGCACTTAATGTTGCCTGTGTTTTTAACAATAACAGCGATAGGCAGATATGATCATGTACAATAAATTCATTTTCTCTTGAACGATTGCTTAAACGGGCCGTCTTGCAGCGCTTCGGAGTTGGATTATGTAATACGGCAGCATAAGGCCGAAAATAAATTGTCTTCTGCATTCACCTTCGAAAGTTCCCTTTCTAATCTGGTTGAATAAGTTTCAGTCCGAGGAATTCATTCACCGTCGATGTACACGAGCACACCTATCTGAAGGTAGGTTTGCTTGCCGAGAAAAAGGCATTTGTCCGTAGAAGATAAGTTCGTATTCATCTCTCAAATGCTATAGAAAGTACTTTCCTCGCGTTTCCATTGTGTCACATTTTCGTTGGAGTACTTTTCACAAAGCAGTAAACGCTCCGTTTGTGAACATCAGGTACATGCATTCAAAATTGACTGTCGTTTTCGACTGTTTTCACTAATGTACAGCACCATTACGACGAGACGGTTGTATGAATATTGGCTTGTATGCAGAAAATATGACTTCGAAATTCCCTAGCCCAGACGCTCTTGAATCTAATCAAATGATGTCTTTCACTTTTGCGTCGTTTTGGCATCAAATGCATTCTCCTTGAAGTTCTGGAGAAAACGAGTGAATTTCTTACGTTTTCTCTTTACAAGTCGTGGGTGTACATATTCACCGAATATTTTCGGATTTCATATTTGCGGTTTGTAAACTGTGCTACTGAACTACTTGCATTGTATTACGTTATGCTATATTACGTTCATTCTATTTGACCGTTATACCATATAGTCATTCAAACACCTTTCAAAGTAATCTAATGTAAGTATTGCTCCTACTTTCAGGTCAAAGTTGTAAAGTTCAGCTATATGTGGACGATCAACAATTTCAGCTTTTGTCGAGAAGAGATGGGCGAAGTATTGAAATCATCAACATTTTCAGCTGGTGCTAATGATAAATTAAAATGGTAAGGAATCGACGTTAGCTATTTAACTTAAAAACTAAGTCAATCTAACATTTTAGGTGTTTACGAGTTAATCCCAAAGGTCTTGATGAAGAGAGCAAAGATTATCTGTCTCTGTATCTGCTTTTGGTATCATGTAATAAATCGGAAGTTAGAGCCAAATTCAAATTTTCTATATTGAACGCTAAGCGAGAAGAGACCAAAGCTATGGAATCGCAAAGGTAATTTAAATAAATGTTTTTAAATGCAGTAAAAATATTTCGCACAAAAAGTTACAAGGTTATACATCTATCAATTTCAACTTCGTTATTATCAAGCTCGTGGGGGCTAGTGCATGGAGCACTGGCTCCTAGTGTTTGGGGTCCCTGGATTGAATCCAGGTTCGCGGGAGAGACTTCGCATCAAGCTTTGCGTTCATCTAGCTTTCAGTACGTACGTGAGTTAGTCAGGGGTAACGTTCGTGGAACTAGTCACTTCAAACTCGTATTCACGTTAATTGTAAATTTGTGATGATGCACTCTATCAGCTTCAATCCCTAGACCCGACAAGATTTGTCGTGGGATTACTTTATTTTTAGTCATTTTCTACAGAAAAATAGAACTTATCAAACAATACGTTGGTATGATCTGGTACTGGTCTTGCTTCTTGTAGCTACCAGAAACCAACGTAATTTTTAAAAACACCAGCGCCAAAAAATTCAACATTCAAGGGTCTTCTTCAAAATGTTTTACCACAATTCTCAAAACAGCTACCATACTCGACGAGAAATGTATTTCCCTTGAACGCTACTGATTGCTAGAAAAATCTGGCAACATGCATCACAAATCAATTTAGCGTGCTTTCTATTGAAACGTTGACGATAATATCCATTAATAATTAATTTGATTTGATTCAATTTGTATTCAATTTGATTCAATTTATTCTTCAAAACCAAATATTATTATTTAAAGACTAATTAATCCTATAGAATCTATGTACATTTATAAAGCAGATCAACACTGAAGAAAAAGGTAGATTACTCTCGAAATATCAATATCTGTCAAGAAATTGAAGTACGTATATTTATCTTCCAAAGGAGAAATTGGTGTTTAAATAAATTTATTAAGACATCAACTTAAGCTACTAGTTTTTGATGAAGTAGAACCTTCGGCTAACAGTTGCCTCACGTATCCTGAATTTGAGTCTTTTGGCCTGGGTGCTTAAAGGTGCCAGGCGCATCTCCCCCAATTCGCACACACACACACACACTCTGAATTCGCAGAGAATACAGTGGCGGCTCGTGATACTTTCGAATGGGTCGGCAGTTAGTAAAACAAGAATACGTTGCCACAAAAAATAAGCATACAATAGCATACTCAACAATAATTTCTTGAATTTACCAAAAACCAACAACAAAATCTCAACACAAACAAAAATATTTTAATTATTGGCACATTGACGATATTTACCTGTTCACAAAACTTGAAGGCTAAGATGAAAAAAGAAATTTAAAAAATTTGACCGAGAAGAAAATCTTGGGTGCATGAATCTACAATTTTTGCTTTAAAACTGCATACATATTAAATGGACGAGGTGTGAGATATCATCAATAGCACCATCCTAGATTGTTAATTTTTATTTATTTTCTTAGCAATTATATTAAATAAAAATTTGAAAAAATATGTACATATTTATAGCAAAAATATATATTTCAGACCAACAAATTTGTTCTAAAACAACAAAAATTCACAAATTATTAAAATCAAAATTATCTCTATGCAGCTGTATTACGCGAAAACATTTTAACAGCATACTAAAGCACTGCAAATTTGTTGAAATAAATATATACGATCTCAGGCACGTCACGCCGACCCACAATTTATCCTAACCAAAGGAAAATCTACTTAGCCAACTCATGAAAATATACATTTCAGTGTTTCGGAGCGGGAAAAAATGCGAACCGAATAATGATATGAAATAAAATTGTCATATTTCATAGTTCGATTCGGCCCGTTCGTATTCATTATTTGCTAACGCTGATACACACAACAAAGTATCATGCATCGATCGCGACGGCAGCGAATATGATCTGAGTACGGCTTGCCGGCCCAGGATAGGGCTTGCAGTATGTATACCCATGAATGACAAGGCCGGCCACCGGCCGCCAGCAAATTTGATTTTGCCAGGCAATTTTGATCTTATTTTATCGGCTTTCCGACCCGGAATAAATAAGAAGCCTAAATGTATGCTATCAATGAGAATTGGTAAGAATTCAATATTACAACAGAGTAGATAAACCGGCGCAATGTCTAATAATCGGCAAATGTTTAAAAAGTAATAAACATAAAGCTCACATAAAAGTATGTTTTTTTTATAAAATAATAATATAAAAAAAGAGAATTATATAAAATTAACGAATTCACTCTGGATGCACGACAGGAGTTTTGGGTCGGCACTGCCGACCTTGCTGTCCCTGACGAGCCGCCACTGATATAATAAATTTTTAATAAATTTGCCGTGTTTTACAAATTTATTAGCCTGGAGTATTTAAACGTGAATGAAAAAAAACTCACTGGAAGATATTAAATATCGCTACTTCAGCTTCCATAAACAATTCAGGAATTCCTGAATCATGAGATTCTTTTCTTATCAGATACCAAGCTAGGGATCACCACAAAATCGTCCGTGAGGACTTTTCTGAGGGCACAAATTCCTCTAAACTGGGAACCGCACTATTAGTTCAAGAGCGTCTCAAAACCAAACGACGTTTCATCCCAGGACGAATACCTGCGGAAGTGGTCTGCATTAGCTTCCAATTAGGGAATGATCAAATAGTGTTTGTGGGCACCTATGTCTATCCTTATTTTAGTGGTTCAGAGCTGGTTCAGGACCTTGACTATATACTAGCAACAGCATCTTCACTTGCGTTGGTCATCCTCGGGAGTGTTTTCAATGCTCGGTCGCAATCATGGTCATTTCTTTACGTCGCGGCCATAAGGCAATGGCTTACGCAGACTCCAAGCCTTATCAAACCGATTTTTCCTCAGGAACCTACTTTTCGTCAGTCTTCATCCATAATTAAATTTGCTGTTGTGTCTCCGAACCTGGTCATATCCCTCCCACAATTCGTCACATACAAGTGCCAAGTCCACGACGCTAAATCGGATCATCAATTGATCCAATCATGCATTCAAAGCGAACGTAGTCTAGACTTTTTGACTATTGACCCCGAACTCCATCCCTTACGGTAAGAGCAACTGGGAACAACTTGTAACTGATGTTGCAATTCAGATTAAAAACCTAGGTTTTGACTGCTCCCGAAATCTTTGCTTACAAGAAATTGGCGAGGCTCTCCAAATAATCTCCTCGGTCATTGATAGTTTAGTTATTCCGAAAAATCTACAAACTTTGCTTTCCGTGAATTACCGTACAATATCGTTCAGCTCCATAATCGGCGCAAATCTTTAAGACAACGTCTTACCAGAATTTACCAGAGACACGTCAATAGCGAAAGTAACCCACATAGGTACCCTTCTGCCCTGATTAAAGGCGTAAACATTCACATCATGGTCAAGACCAGAGCCTATGTCTACGAGAAATTTGAAGAACGTCTCTGGAAAATAGTCCCTGACAAAGATATGTTTCAAGAAATTAATAAAATCACAGGCCGTAAAAGCTAAAAAATAATTTCACTTTTAACGGCAACTGGTTCCCTGATGATAAAGCGACTGCAGATGCTATTGTTGCCGCCTGTTCTTTCGTCTATCATGGTGAGAAGCATGGCTCTGATCCCAATTTTGCTTCAGTCTCTAATTTTGGGCAACAAATCAATCCTTCCACAAATCCCCAAGGCCATGGTACCTTCGTGGATAAAGCAACTCTTCTTACCCTGGTGACGACACCCTCCTGTAAAAAATTTTCCGGAGAAGATAAAATATCCAACTTTATCTTAAAAAGGCTCCCAGTTTGCTTCTTTGATCACCTTTCCGTTCTATTCAACTCTTGTCTGAAATTTGGATATTTTCTCACTGCTTGGAAGCTTAAGAAAATATTTCGTATTTAAAAAGTGTCAGGATGTTGCGATGTCCTCAAATTTGTTGATAATTTTCTAAGTGGCACAAAGGCTTTCGTCACCTTCAACGGAGCTTTCTCCGACGAATTTCCAATCGAATCAGGTGTATCTCAAGGCTCCATTCTCGGTCCTATTTTGTTCAACGTATTCACTGCAGATATTCCAGGAACCTCAAACGATTCTCTCACAAGTGTTTCTATTAATCTACACCCAAGTGTCCGCCTCTTCTAGAACCCGCAGTATAAAACTACTGATAAACTGATAGTATTGATACCATGGTATCGTCCATACCACCAGTGTATCACTCAGTTCTAGGCTAATACTAGCTCAGCAAAGCGGTGCATACGGGGTAGCTACGCCGTTGGATGGTATTGATACCGTGAGAATTTTGCTCGGTGTATTGAAGATTTTACTGCCAGCAGGGATAATTTCCAGCCAGTGGTGAGTGTAGTTAATTAACCTTTCCAATACAGATCATTGACAAATGTCACTGAATGGTTTTATTTTGAAAGTGTCGCTTGTTTTGATATGAATTAGAAAAATAGAACAATGTTATCGAGCAAATTTGACAAAAAAAAACAGGTTCATCTGAATTCCGTTTCATTTTTGATTCTATACTCAATTTGACAGTTTTCACTTTAGACAGGTGATGTCACACAATACCAAGTTGGCGCAGTGCACGACCCTCCTAAGTTATCGATTCCGTGGTATCCATACCTTGGTACTAATACCAGCAGTGTATCATTTGTCTAACCCGCACTTTGTAACACCGGTGCCACAAAGGTACGCGAATCAACTTGTTGCATATTATGCAAAATGGGGCTTGCAGATAAATGCCAACAAAAGTGAGCTGATAGTTTTCAGATGCAACCACGTCGATTTCAAGAAGAGAATCAAAGCTAAAAAAATCAACAATTGTTTTTTTTTTACCAAAAATCGAAAATAAGTCCTATGTCCTCTTATTTGCTTCTACTAGAAAACCATGCTATTCGCCGTGACACAGAGCACACCAACCACATTATTCAATCGCTTTATCCGAGATTTGGATCCTAAAGACTAGATCTTGATTTTAGGAATAGCTCATAGGCAATGAGCTACTCGCTCACTAGCCGTGAAGCTCCCAGTGAGCATGTTTGTTTTATTCAACTGATCCAAACACTTCTAAATTTTTCATTGCTCTCTTAAAACTTTGACCGCAACAAGTATCGACTTCTCTCTTCTTTTTCATCTTCTCTTTAACATCAATGTTAATTAAGAAATTGAGCTCAGTAATAAATCATATTTCGAAATAGATATATCCCAGAAAGGTCAGAACTTAGAGCCATAAGCCAAAAAGGTACAGCTCACATTTCCGTAATCGTTTTAAGAAATAGTTTTAGGTAATTTATTGCAAGTCTCCTCTCCACTGCCGCAAACCTACCTCCCGTAGATTCACTAGAAAAAACATTTGCCTTTCACCCAGTACTCTGTACTGAAGATAAGGTCCGTGGTTTCGGCCAGGCTGTGCCCGCCATCAGTAGAGTGTACAATCGAGAGTTATCAGGAAGTGCATCTTAAAGATTTATTTGACTCCTTTCTGTTAAGCATTGTTGTGACGCTCATAATTTCAATTATTTAAATCGTATTTTATTGAATGTCTTTGGAGAAACACGATATTTTTAGTCTTTAGTCCGTTTAACAAATCTTTCCAGGCAAACTGCGCTTGATAATATTTTAAATTTCAAATATTTCTTCCTCTTGGTATGCGGGTCAACTTAGTAGCTTCCCCATTTTGTGGTTGGAATTTCCAGATACTTTCCAATACATTAATAGCCTAAAATGCGAATTTAAACCTCTTAGCTTCCCAATACATTAGACATTGCCGATAATTAACTTTCTTATTAAAACAGGAGCAAATTCTTCAGGTGGAAAAACATTCAAGAAAAGGTTTACCGCAATATGCAAACATCTGTGACGTAATCGAGAACGAAAGATAGCATCGTTGTATTCGCACAATCAAATTTGAAAATTTGAAAGCTGAATGGAAATTTAATAGAAAATCATCCATAGGGAAATTATTAGTTTCGGAATGTCAGGCTCTTAACTTTGAACAAAACAGCAAATACAATAGAAAATTATTCTTTGTTTAGAAAATGTGTAAAATCAATGAATTAATTTTGTGTCTGTATCTGATAATCCTTATTTTTTCGTTAAGCGGCCTCTAGACGATCAATATTATTGCACAATATGTAGTATTGTACAATCATATTGATCGTCTATGGATCATATTGAAGGATTGTGCAATATATTGAGTGAATCAAAAAGGTTTTGACATTTATTGTGCAATGTAGAATATATTGCATCATCTGTGGTCAGTATTGCGCAATATTGGCTCAGTTGTATATCGTCGTTAGTGGCATAAACAACGTTTGGAGTAATAGAGCCAAAAACGTCAAAAGCTACTGAAAAATCGGACGAAAAGTAAATATTACTCAAAAATATTGCATCGTCTGGGGCGCCCAGCAATAATATTGTTCAATATATTATCACAATAATATTGACCGATTAGGGGCCGCTTTATATTTACATATTTCTTACGAAATAGTTTCCCTGCTTTCATTGGAAAACATCATTTAACTCTATTTTCTGAAGAAAGACATATAAAAGATCTTATTAGTTATTGACTGAATATCAATACTCCCCTGTGACTACTGAACATTTCTTAGTAAAATGCAATTTTTTCTACACCCATAGTGTCCGTCACATAAAAAGCTGTGTAGTAAAGCCCGAGTTATGTGCTGTAGTATGAAAACTTTTTCTTTTTTAAAGCACAGTAAAAATTGCTCATATTGGTAGACCTTTGTTTAATACTTTTGACTAGCATTCCAGATTATTTACTATTAAATGTGTGGTTTACTGAATTGACATTTTTTATTTGTCGCTTAGGAAAGCCTCGTACTATACATTTTTAAAACAGGAATAACTGTGATCAGCACTGTGCTGTCATTGTTGAAATACACCAATCCTCTTAAGATTTTCGTAGTATATTTATCATTCAATCCTTAACCGAAAAATGTTAATGTTATACCAATGCGGTGCACAAAAGAGAAAAAAAATCTATAAACTTCATTCGAATAACTCAAGAGAATTGTTTAATAATCTGATATATAGAAATAGATAAATTATCACATTAATAATCTGCTATGTATATAGAAATAGATAAATTGCGTTGTTATTTTCAGGGCATATCGTTTTGTACAAGGAAAAGATTGGGGATTCAAAAAGTTCATTCGACGAGATTTTCTCCTAGACGAAGCTAATGGACTTCTTCCCGAAGATAAGCTAACAATATTCTGTGAAGTTAGTGTAGTGGCGGATAGTGTCAACATATCCGGACAAAGTAATATAGTTCAGTTTAAAGTACCCGAATGCAAACTGTCCGAAGATTTGGGAAATTTGTTCGATAACGAGAAATTCAGCGATGTTACACTAGCAGTAGGTGGTCGAGAATTTCAAGCCCATAAAGCTATTTTAGCAGGTAGCTATAATATTTATTTTTCATAAGGACTTATTTTAAAGTGTTTCTTTTCTTCCACTATAGCGAGAAGTCCTGTTTTTGCTGCTATGTTCGAGCATGAAATGGAGGAGCGTAAGTTAAACCGCGTTGCAATAACTGATGTTGATCATGAAGTATTAAAAGAAATGTTGCGCTTTATTTACACGGGGAAAGCACCGAACTTGGAAAAAATGGCTGATGATCTCATTGCTGCCGCCGATAAAGTAAGTTGACGCGAGACATTCGATTTGAAGTAAAACGCTGATGTCTTATTTTCTGGTTACAGTATGCGTTAGAAAAATTGAAAGTGATGTGTGAGGAAGCGCTGTGCGTAAACTTATCTGTAGAAACTGCCGCTGAAACTCTAATTCTAGCTGACCTGCATAGCGCAGATCAATTAAAGGCACAAACAATCGATTTTATAAATACGTAAGTAATCCTTTTTAGAGATTCTTCATATTTTTACTAAAACGCCAAGCAACCAGTATAGGCTTAATAATTACATAGAAGTAGATTTACGTCTTTCGTGAAAGTTAAATAAGAATTTATCAATCGCAAAAATTACGGAGTTTATAGCTATGTAAATTATGAAATTCTACTCTGACACCTAATTTTCCGCTTGCACTTCAGTTTGAGTGATCTAATCTCAGTTTACATAATATCATGCTTAATTTCATCCTTTATCGAAGTCAGATTACTACGTCTGCTAATGAATAATAAAATAAGGATCAGAGTGACTGGAGTTAAGACAATTACCTCATACTAATCAATCTTTTTTGTCTCCTACCTGAAAAAAAACAACAAAAGATTGCATCAGTTATTTGCGATTGTCATGATTTTTTTTTTTTGAAAAATTATATGCTGTTTTGCTATACATGCATACCAATTTGTTTATTTTAGAAACTGCACTGCTTACTTTGAAAGCTACGTTTCTAAAAAAAATTCGTTCAAAATGGAAACGACTAATTTGCACGCGGATACATTTTGTGCTCATATTGAAAATTCATAAAAAAAAAGTGCAAATCTACTCCCATGTTCTCTAGTGTATACCTTAACTAACTTAAAATAACTATTATATTCAAGCAAATAAATAAATAATAATTAAGTAAATAACTTAACTATTATATTCAAGCAACTATCTTTCTTCCTTAGTCATCCTACTGATGTAATGGAAACAATTGGATGGAAAAATATGATAAAAACACATCCGCATTTGATAGCGGAGGCATTTCGCGCACTTGCTACCCAACAAATCCCACCAATCGGACCACCAAGAAAGCGAGTGAAAATGAGCTGAAAGATGTTAGTGCAACTACCGACTAAACTAACCATACTAAATCAGCAGCTAATTCGACAACAGCAACTACTTCACCAGCAGCAACAGCAAGATGCAGGTAACGGACAAATCGATAACGTGGTGAACGATCATGACTATGGCCGGCAGGAGGAGCTTCGTTCCATTACTGCTCGAGTCGCAGCACTCCTCAACTCGCAAAACAACTTGAGCAGCAATAATGTTAACAGCAAAACCAAAACCCATAATTAATCTAGAATGTGTCCAAAGAGAAATCGATTTTTCTGCTTTTTTCTGACCACGGCTTATCGTCCGTGAAAATGTCCTTGGTCGAATTCCAACCATCCTGCTATTAACTGCTGTTGAAATAGAAATATTTTGTATAAATTGAACTTAAACCGAAGAACCTTTGAAGAATCAACAAAAATAACACTTATAATTTTACGTATACTATTAGTTATCAAGAAAATGTAAAGCTGTTTTTATTATTTAAATCATTTATAATTTTTTAGTAACTACGTGATTAATATTAATTGATTGAATTTAAATATAAAAGAAAAAACAGAAATTCCTAGCCTAAATATTTCAGAAAAAAATTATGTAAGATAATCAGCAAAAAGTTATAAAAATTTCAAAGAAAAACTGAGAAAAACAAACTCCAAACGACAAAGTAATGTTACGATAATTTATCTCTAACTATAAACTAGAATATATGTGTAATTTTTGTTCTTAGATAATATTATATGGACCTTTAGTTTCACTTTTTCATAGATTTACTATTGACAAAAATCAATGTTTGCTCTAGACTATGCAAAAGAACGTTCAATAACTCCGGTTTTTATCTGGAATATTTTGTTTTTTAAATACATGAAAATACAACAACTTCACAAGCATAGCACAATTTGAGTTACGGTCAACTTACATATATCGTTCGTTCCTCTTAAACTGGACAAAATTGAATTAAGTGGAATGATGTACGAATCAAATATTTCGAATTATTTTTCTAGGCAAGTTGCGGCAGGAAATTGCATTGACATTTTTTTCCATTGTTAATATTCTCATACTAACGGTGTGATCGAACGCAAGGATGTAAAAAGCTAATTGGATTTCAAGGAAAATCTATTTAGAAGTTGAGTTGAGCTATAGAAGGAACATCACTTCCGGGCTTTTCTACTTGATATTGACGAAACTGCAGAGCACGTAGTACATTTTGCAGTCAACAGTTTATTGCTATTCTAACTTCAGTTTTTAACAGATGCCCCAATCAGACACAAATATACGTGCAAAAATTACGAAAGAAGTATACCGTGCCATTAATACGCTGTCCATTTCATTATTTAGAAAATGTTTACGATTCTATGGCATTGTGAAACGATTCTGAACAAAAATTAAACTAAAATCTGAGCTTTCAACACTTTTTCTTTCCATTTGTGCTAATGTACACGTAATCGTTTTGTCAAAAATTTTTATGCGGCGTGTATAAATATGTAGAGCCAAATTCTCACAAGTTACAAACATAGGGTGAAAGCGTAATGTGATTTGATAAAAAAAAAATAGCGTAAACTGATATATTTCAAACATGTCTTATGACAGATTATGATAGATGTGAACTTTTGAAGCGAGACAAATGTGCTTTCAGATAGTTTATGAGCTGCGACGTTCCGCAAATGCTCCCACCTTGCATCACCGAGTAGCTTATCCGGAATTCTATGGAAATCTGCATCATTCTTATAGACTTTTAACTATTTTTTTGGCAGGGATCGTTGCATAGGTCGTATCAAAAACATTAAACTCTAACAAACATTTTGTCGATACGAAAATGAAAATAAGGCTCGAAAAAATTGCCTCGCCACCATAATTTACTCTGTAGACACTAATAGTTTTCAAACTCACTGTTGCATTTAAAACCAATGCTACTGTAAAAGAAATATAGGAAAAGCTACTGGGGAAATAGTCAACTGCTTTCAAAATAAAACTCTTTCAATCCCCAGCATATCTAATGTTTAAAAAGCCTATTTAGCTTTGTCTAAATAAGCGCAAATAAATTATTCATAAATCTACCATCCTTGCCCGCTGCGAGTTCTTTTAATGCCGTTTTAGCATTCAACTACTTGTATTCTTAAATATACTTTCTTTTCATCCAAACAACTTTCCCGTTCTATTCGCCGACTATTTGGCTTGAATCACTTGACTGCGGCGTTTGGGCGAATTTCAAGGAATGTTCTGAACAGCACATTTGTCAAGGAACTTGGCTGATGATCGCTTTAAGACTTTTTGTCCTCATTTGACTTTCTTCTTCAAAACTTTGCGAAAATAGGTTTAAAAACGACAAACGAACTTTAAGTGAAGAGAATCCCACCAACTTAATTAATTCAGTTAAAGCAAGCAGAATAACGATCTTATATACTTGATCTGTTTGAAATATGTTTTAATATTTTACTGGAATTCGCGTTTCATTTTATGTATATGCATTAGGAAATGTAAATGGAGTCCTATGCTTAAACGAAACTAAATAAGTAACTGGAAAAAAACATTCGTAGTTTGTAATATTTGTTTGTTCTATTTTAAGTAGACGAAAGTTTGCGTAGACATTAATTTCACTATACTAAGCTATGTACATCGTATGAATTCATATTTCAACATTAAACTGAATTGATTGGCTATAGATTTATCATGACATTGCCTCCTTTGCAAGTATATGCCTGCCAGAAAGTATGTAAACTTCTTTTCTCACTGCAAAATCACATTTGGCACCTAGAATTGCATATCCGAAACAGAACTCCATCTGCTTGCAAATTGAGCCATTTAAAAGGGGCTATTTGGATGATATCGCGAAGCCAGGTGGACTTAAATATTCATTTATGCAAGGAAACAGATAAATAATAGCAGACATTTTCTAAAGAAGTTGTAAATAAAATGTATTGATTTAACGTTTAGTTGAGATGTACGGAATAAAACAAAATTCAAACGAATATCTTTTGTTTTAAAATGAAATTTGGAAAATGTAGCAATCATGTATTTTTATGGGTGTTTATTGTTACAGCGATTTCCCCAAAAGTAAATGTTCGTTGCAGTGACTATTCGTGACTTTTAGATTGAGGAACCACGGGTACATATGCATATGAGTCATTGCAGGGTTGTCAGGTTGGGGTATAATTCGTTGATTTCTTGTTTTTCTCAAATAGTACGAATTTTACAAGAATAAAATAGGCAAGATTGCTAAAAGTACCAATTTTAAAAAAGCATAGCAACAATTAGTTTCATTCGAATTCGCACGGCAAACATGTGCCCCTCCACGATTAACGTTGTTAATCTACCATCGCCCTGCTTGTTTCATTTTTCGGTTGTTGATGATTCTCATGTTGTCAAAATGATACAAGCTATCTGTGCAAGTGAGTGCGTATTCTATTTCGATAAGTTTAGCGCTATTCGTAACAACTTTTACGAAAACACAGTTTTACATGTGAGCTTAGACACGGTATTATACATTTACGAGCGCTAGTAATTGTGACTACAAAACAAATATTTAAAAACTAGGCATGAAGTGTGCAGTGATTTTTATATATATATATAAAACGACTTGCTGCGAGTTTTTTTTTATATATATTATAATAGATTCAGGTACGCGAACAGACCTATTATATATCAAATGAATTCTACATAAAAATTACGATTCAAACTTGCGCGCCAATTGCCTGCCCCCAAATTTATTACAAATTTTAATTCACCTACGTCCTTTGCTATGTATGTTGGTGTTAGAGAATGTCCCATACTAATAGGTCTGTTTCCGTACTTCAGCAAACTCAATGCCTTCTAGATGTACGGGCCGTAATGCAGAATGATGACGTCAGAGCATCGGGACAAATGTCGCGAAAAACACACGTAGTCTTAAGCTAGAACTACACTGGTCTCACGTAACGTGAGCTCACGTGTCGTCACGTTATGCGTGTGGAGGCATGAGTTCACGCTTGGAAATACACTTGTCTCACACCTCACGTGTGTTGCAGTTGCTGATCGACGGTTTGAGGTTTGACTAAATTTCGCTGCGCAACACAGTTCTGTTGCATTGATTATGGCTTTGCCATTATAATAAACTTTCAGTGGCTTTAAACTATCAACTGATTTCAAATAAATAAATACCTATATCGTATATGTATACTAGTAATCAGTGGCGTGCATAAACAATTTGCACCGGGTAGGCAGTCACATACTCTTAGAAGTAAACATAACAGTCAAACGAAAAATTAGAATTTAATTCAAAATATTTTTTATTGAAAATGTTTTTTTAAATTTTAAATATTTGTATTTATGTTATTCTTAGTTATTCTTAGTCTAACTTAAAGTTCAATTAACAAAGAAAATTTCACTATTTTTGCCTGCTGCTTCTTTTGGTGTTATTTTTTTTATATTTTTCCGGCCCAACGTTTATTTATTATGCACTAATGGTATTACTTAGCCTGTACCGCAGCTACACCGATTTTTCTTGTATTTTATTTTCTTGCCCGATATTTACATTTCGAGGATAATCTGCTGTCTGCTTCAGTGTCTATCGGTCTTTGAGAAATCTACATATTCAGTGTCATTCCACATATTTTTTGTGCTGGCGAATATAATACACGGTAAACAAAAAAAAACGGTTAGTGTGTTTGCAGGCATTCAGTCAAGTAAATTTATCATCATACTTGTGATTAAACTGATGAATAGCATTCCCTTTTTCCCTGCTGAGACAATTCGATATTTGTTTCCGAATGAAAGGATTAAGAGCCTAAACTCCATCAACTTTGATGCGCATACGCTTTTACACAAAGGACACACTGATGCTGAAAACTCTGAGTTTTAGTACACTTCATTTATTTGTTGATTTAATTTTCTCAATGTATAATAACTTTTACTATATTATAACCGTTGTCACGCAGTGCAAATACGCTCTACTCAAGAACTAATGAGACAGCAATGTTACTCAAAACTTTAAAGGTATGTTTGTCATATTAAAAAATTGGCAAACATTGCCCAAATTTCGGTACTTAAAGTATAATTTTCCTATCGAAATTCTAAATCTCGAGAAAAAATGGGCGACTTTTTTATTTATAATCAAGGAAACCTTAATTTTTAAAATTTCCTATCTGAGACTATGTACAAAACTAATACTAACACTTGACTAATATACAAAGCTAACACTTACACTTTATATCAAAAATAGATTTATATTATACAAGTATTTCTGCTGGCAACTCCCTCGCATAATGAAAACTTTGCCTGTGCAGTGTGGCTGTTCACTTGTCAGCACCGTCGTGCACTTGTGCTGCATAGCTGCAAATTACTTCCCCTTGCACAGCGAGCGTTGATGTCATGCAGCGATGGTATCATTTCTCCTGAAATTCATGAAGGCAGGCATGCCTTTGGCTCATATAAAATAGTACTACATCTTACACATACTGTTGTAGCTGAGAGCAGTTGGGCGTAGTGTATCGATACGAAATTCATGCGAAGGTGTGCGCAAGGTAAAGGCAGTGAGGCTGCATGCCTTCTAACGCTCATATTTGGGTATTTTTTGTTCTTATTTTGCTGGACTATGCTTGCGAAATCGAAAATGAGGAAATTAGAGCATGAAATATAGGTAGTTGCCAGATACACGTAATTATTTTCAATTCATTTTTCAATTTTGAACCAAAATTTTAGAATTGGATTGTAAATTTTAGTATTAGGATTGTAGTATTAGTAAAATAAATATATCGAAACAGAAAAGCAAAACAGCAGGGTAGGCAGTGCTTTTGTGCCTATATGAAGTGCACGCCCCTGCTAGTAATAAATTCAGAGATGTATCATAGAGGTAGGCACATTTTTACCTCCAATTAGAGCTATTCCTTATGAAATTTCTGTGGAATAACCCAAGTGATTCGCAGTAAAGGAACAAGTCGGAACTATGCATTAATACTCATGTAGGTGTGAGGCGTATCCTTGGGTGAATTTAGCTTTGTTACCTGCAAGCGTATTTATCGAACAAAGTTCAAGCAGTAAGATTGTTGTCGTTTTTTATATGAGATTTGTCCCTTCCATGCTGACTAAAAAAAAATTTATGCTGCAGTTACAATCAATGGAACACAACATTGTTGCCATGCTTTCTGGGTGGAAGGAAATCAATGCAACACAATACTTAACGTTATCTGTATATCTGTAATACTTAACGTTATCTGTCACTGGTGTTTCATTATATGCATCCTAAACAGTCTAGAAAAGTTATATCAGTGAGTATTTTATCCATTAATAGCTGCAGAGTATATTGCAAAGCAAAAATGAGACAAACAAAAACAAATTATGTTTTAAATTTGCATATGACATCTCCTATTTCCCGGACGCTCACTCGAACATATGGAATTGGATATTTTAAAATTTTTTTTTGCCATGCCTGGTTTCAGGTTTGATCGAATTTCACTGCGCAACTCAGTTCTGTTGCATTGATTATGCCTTTAGCATTATGATAAACTTTCAGTGGCTCTGTAATGTATGCCTCAGCCGGCATACCTATAAATTCCATATTTGCTTGGTAATTTGAGCAAACGTATTTGGCACTAATAGAAAAGTAGTTTGTCATATACATGTTAAAATGCATGTAAATAATGATAAAACATACGAATGCAAATTCCACATAAAAATTTTGTTACATCTTTTTCCCACAATTTACCAGCATCAATGTATTTCGCCATTTCACAAGTATTCATACTTATACATTTTCAACAAATCACTTACCTACCTACATTTCAAACAAATCAAATACCATGCGGTAAAAATATTGGCTAAATGTGCTCTCACGTGAGCTCAAAAATCTGAGTTTGCAGATTATCAAAAACGTGAGCTCACGTGAGCTCACATGAGCTGGGTGACGTGTCGCCAGTGTATTTCTAATCATACAAAATGGTACTGCAGATCTATCACACGTGTGGTCAGCTGATGTGACGACACGTGAGCTCACGTTACGTGAGACCAGTGTAGTTCTAGCTTTATGGGACGTCCGTGGAAAAATGTTAATTGTACGGGTTGTGTTAAAGTGAGTGAAATGAAAACTAAAGTGGTATATGCGGAACAGTGCTAGTGAACAGCTAAAACACAAATTAATGCGGTGCGTGCGGTATAATGTGGAAAATTCGCTACGAAATGTTTATCGGTTGGTGTTAGGTTATGTGATGGTTCGTGTCGATTTACTGTCGCGATACAATTAATTAATACAAAGTGTACGTTATGACTAAATATTATTATTATAACGCGTCCACGCACAAAAAACTAACGTTTTATTCATATTTTAACCAAAAAACCGCAAGTGAAATATCCGTGTACATCGGCACTGCCTCGTGGAAATGTCAAATTTCCTAAACTCATTACGTCACGGCGAGAACGATTACGTAGCCTGATGGCCCGTACTACTAGAAGGCATTGGCAAACTGCAGCAGTAACAGAATTTGGCAGCTGGCTTCTTTTTGCTGCAAAATTTGGCTTGCATTTGGCTTGCAGCAAAAGTACGAAAACGACTTGCTGCGAATCTATTTTAATATATTGTTGGGTTCTACCGTTAAAATACCTTCTGTGGGTTTGATATTCTTCACATTCCTGAAATAAAACAGTTTCTTTTAAAACACTGATTACACTTTTATTATAAACACTATTAATTATTTACACTTTATATTCGCACTATTATAATCTCGCGTTACAATTTAACACTTTGTGGATACACAAACACCTACACTTATCATTCCCACATACACTACTCACCACACTACTTGACATCATACACACCACATCCAAATTCACACATCAAGTAGGCTAAGTTTAAAAATTATGGAAAGAAAAAAAGAAAAGAATGTGATGTAAATTAACGTCAGTTGGTTGTTAGAGGAAGGATTTTTGAAAATATAAAAATAAATGTTGCTAGATAATATTAAATAAATATACAATAAATGATGGTAAATTAGGATGAAATAAGTATCCATTAGATATTTCAAAATAAAAAGTTAATGCGTTTAAATTTAGACGATTAGCTAAATTGGTGACCCCGATACAGGCACGTACGCCTAATTTTGGAAGAAGCGATGGAGTAAACGAAAACAAGTTATCGTTGATGAAGACTACTACGCCTATTTCAAGCGAATGGAACACCGACGCATGTACATCATCATCAACATCAACAGCAGACGCAAGCAAACCCGAAATAGATTCTGTTATCGATTCAACAACACCAGTATCGCGACGAGCAGACAACCCGATAACCAAAAGACGCACAGCACTGTCGGACCAACAATCAACAACAACAAATCTGGATGGTAAAGAAAAAAGCTATCATTTAAAAAAGAAATCGAAACCGCAGTAGCAACAGCGACAAATTGGACGATTTTTCTTATAATAAAGGTAATTCAATTTTTTTCTTGCTCTCGCCGTTACCTTTGACAAGCGATTTGGCACTCCCGCTTGGCTTGAAGTACTTTTCCAATCCATTGGGTGGAGGCTTTTCACAAGACATTCTCAAAGAATCCAGTAAACTTTTGAGTGTTCGATTGCAAACTGCTGCACTGCTGTATAGCCGTAGATTTTAAAGCAGCTGTCGGTGGATCGAATTTCCAACTAAAGTGTTCCACAAGCATCGCTTCACCAGCCAGACTGACGCAATAAATCGATGTACTATTTCGTCGTTTTAAAAATTGGAACCCAGGTCTTCACACAAAATTTAATCGTCGTCAAATTTTTTGCACTGTTGTTGCGATAATACTCGAAGAAATTATTTCAATTATTGAAATTTTCTCAATATAGATCGTGTGTTGCTGCGTTATTTTTTTTATTTTAAATATTTTTACCGAATTTTCTGTGTAATATTATTATAATCATAATTACGAACTACACTATTTGATTTGCATATATTGTTATAATTGTAATTACACAATATTCTTAGTTATAATTACACATTTCACTTCTCTATATATGCAATATTTACAAAATTTTCAGCCACCCTATTCTTCTGCCGCGTTCCGTTTCCGTCCGTCCCGTCGCGTTTTCCGAAATTAAAATGTCGTTAGACAATGTTGATGCGGTTCCCTCAGGCGCGTCCGCGGTACCGCAAATTAGTGCGACCTCCATAAAACCGCCCGTGTTTTGGTAAGCAGAGCCAACTTTGTGGTTCTCTCAATTAGAGAGCCAGTTTGCGAACGCACACATTAAGTGTTCGCAAACAAAGTACCACTACGTGATCTCCTCGCTGGGTTCGGCGGAGCTGAAGGTGGTCAGGGACGTGGTTGCGAGCCCGGATCCTGACTCGCCTTACGAGGTCCTCAAGAGGGCGCTTGTATCGCGGCTTTTAGCCAGCGATTCTGTGAATCTCAAGCACCTCTTGGGGAACTTCTCGTTAGGTGACAGACAGCCTTCCCAGCTGCTTCAGGATATGAAGCAGTTGGGAGGTTCTAAGGTCGGAGACGACCTGTTGAGGACCCTCTGGCTGCAGCGACTTCCGGAGCAGATGCAGACAATTTTAGCCTGCTCTCCGGAAGCCAGCCTCAACAAATTGGCGTAAACAGCCGACAAAATTGCTGAGGTATTCGTTCACCCACAAATAAATTCAGTCGCTGTTTCCCACCAGCAGTCAGAGGTGGCCGAATTAGCGAAACAGGTCGCTGCGCTGACAAATAAGATTGCGTGCGAGGTCCGAAGGAAGATCTCGCTCGCAGCCGCGTCGCCGAAGCCAGTCACGAGGGACTGGTGTTTGTTGGTATCACTACAAATTCGGCTCCAAGGCTCTAAAATGCATCTCTCCATGCGCCTTCAAGGCTGGTTCATCTGAACCAAAAAACTAAGTCGCTGTTCTCTTCAGACGGTAAGAAAACGCGACTTGTCACCTAGCCGTCGTCTAATAATTCATGACAACTTGTCTAAACGACACTACTTGATTGACACAGGCGCAGATATTTCGGTGCTTCCAGCACCTACTACCGGAAAACTTCCCCCTTCTGGTATGCGACTTGCCGCGGCAAACCAGTCGACCATCAACACCTATGGACGAAAGGTGATCAAACTAGACCTGGGACTCCGTCGTGAGTTTTCATGGGATTTTATCATTGCCGATGTCTCTAGACCCATTTTAGGCGCAGACTTCCTCTGCCACTATGGGCTAGTCGTTGACTTGGCGAATGCTATCCTTGTGGATCCTCTTACTTCTCTTTCATCGAAAGGCACGTACACTTCGTACAAAGGTCCAAAACTAAGTGTTTTGTTTGAGCAAACGTCTGATCCACGGATACATGCCCTTCTCAACAAATACCATGACATCACGGTCAACACAGGGTTCTCACAACCCTGTAAACACAAGGTGACACACCACATTTTGACCACAGGCCCTCCAATAGTATCGAGACCACGTCGACTTGCACCAGATAAGCTCGCGGCGGCTAAGAAAGAATTCGATTTCCTGCTACAGCAGGGAATTTGCCGCCCCTCAAACAGCAACTGGTCTTCTCCGCTACACATGGTTCGCAGGGCTAATGGGGAATGGCGTCCCTGCGGTGATTACAGACGCCTAAACGCCATAACCGTCCCGGATAGATATCCGATCCCCATTATTCAAGACTTCTGTCATGAATTACATGTCAAAAATATATTTTCCACCATAGACCTGACTAAGGCCTACCATCAAATTCCAGTCGAGCCGAACGATATTCCAAAGACCGCCATCTGCACACCTTTCGGACTCTTTGAGTTCACTCGAATGACTTTCGGACTTTGCATTGCCGCACAATCGTTCCAATGCTTCATCCATGAAGTCCTACACGGATTAAAATTCTGTTTTATTTACCTCGACGACATTTTGGTAGCTTCGACTTCCGAAGAAGAGCATCTTGTTCACTTAGAATAAATTTTCAAACGATTAGCGGACCATGGTCTTATAATCAATATGGAGAAATGCCATTTCCTTCGACCTTCAATCAAATTCTTAGGTCATGAGGTTTCACCGAAAGGTATTAAGCCCACCCCAGATCGGGTTGAGGCAATATCAACAGCTAAACTCCCCAACACGGTTAAGGACCTAAGAAGATTTTTGGGGATGGTCAACTTCTATCGTCGCTGTCTTTCTCACACAGCTGAGATGCAGCAACCACTCAACGCCTATCTTTGTGGCTCTAAAAGAGATGGTGCTAAGACAATCGACTGGTCAATAGAAGCTAGCAAAGCTTTTGACCAAGTCAAGACTGGTTTAACAGAAGCCACTCTATTGTCCTTTCCGGACTCAAACGCCGAGCTTGGTCTATTCGTAGACGCTTCCGATTCCGCCATCGGGGCTGCCCTGCAGCAAAAATGTCAAGGCTCTTGGCAACCCCTTGGTTTTTACCGGGCCAAATTAAGCGACGCACAAAGAAAGTATAGTGCATACGACCGCGAACTCTTAGCGGCTTATCAGGGCATTCGTTATTTCCGATACTTTTTGGAAGCCCAAAGGTTCACTCTATACACCGACCACCAACCACTGACTTTTGATTTTAAACAAAATCCAGAAAAGGCCACACCTCGTCAACTTAGACATCTAAGTTATATAAGTGAGTTCACTTCTGACATTCGGCATGTCTCTGGTTGCAACAACGTTGTTGCTGACGCACTTTCTCGTTTAGAAGAAATCATTCTTCCCAGTACTCTTGACTTTGCCGCAATCGCCTCGTCCTAAGCATCGGACGCAGAGTTTCAGAAGATTCTAAAGGACTCTAAATTTGTTTTAAAGAAACAACCAATCTTTGGCACCAACGTCGACATTTTTTGTTAAGTGTCTGGCCCAACCATACGACCTTATATTTCTTACACGTTCAGGAAACAGGTATTAAACTCAGAACATAATATCGCTCACCCTGGTATTCGTGCAACAAGAAAGCACATTGCAACTAAATTCTTCTGGCCTTCGATGAACAAGAACATTGCCACTTGGGCCCGAGAATGTCTATCTTGTCAAAAATGCAAGATAACCAGACATGTGAGCAAACCTGTAT
This sequence comes from Nemotelus nigrinus, assembly GCA_947369275.1. Classification (NCBI taxonomy): domain Eukaryota; kingdom Metazoa; phylum Arthropoda; class Insecta; order Diptera; family Stratiomyidae; genus Nemotelus; species Nemotelus nigrinus. The sequence continues at coordinate 78,910,901 of OX376374.1, forward strand.
CGACCTTTCCTACGGTCTCCGAACGTTTTAAGGTCATTCACATCGACATAGTTGGTCGCCTAACACACTCGCAGGGATACACTTACTGTCTCACCATAATCGACCGTTTCACACGTTGGCCTGAAGCAATTCCTTTAGCCAGCATTACTGCCAATGACTGTGCTACTGCTTTACTAAGCACCTGGATTACTAGATTTGGAGTTCCCCAATACATTGTCACTGACCAGGGCAGACAATTCGAGTCAGCGCTCCATGCTGAGCTTGGTCGACTCTTGGGCTTCGAACGCAATCGTACCACAGCGTACCACCCTCAGGCCAACGGTTTCTTAGAAAGATGGCATCGTACTCTTAAATCGGCTATCATGGCTCACAACGATGTTTCTTGGACTAGAACACTTCCCCTAATTCTTCTTGGATTACGATCTCTAATCCGAGAAGAATTCACAGCATCACCGGCACAACTCCTGTACGGAGAAAACCTGCGTCTTCCTAGTGATTTTCTTCAAGAAAATCCTAGGAAGATTAGCCAAACAGACTTTGCCTCCGAACTAACGGCTACAATGGCAAAACTTCGACCGGTTGATGCTCAACACCACACAACACCGAAGATATTCATCTTCAAGCAACTCGACTCTTGCTCACACGTCTTCGTGAGAGTCGATTCTGTTCGTCCACCACTCATTCCACCGTACGACGGTCCTTTCAAAGTCCTAGCCAAACATATTAACTATTACACTCTGGAAATCAGAAACAAATCCGTTAATGTGTCCATTAACAGGCTCAAGCCTTGTTACACGTCATCCTCTACGGAACCTGTTGACAATTCTTCCAGAAACCAACAAGCATCAGCAACCTCGACTGCACCATTACTGCCTCCAGCTCCCGAAAAGAGACCAGCGAGGAAAGTTACATTCGCTCCGTACGTCTCTCTAGCTGGGCGAACCACAAAGGTGCCACTCTCCTACGCCTCGCGATAACGCGTAAAACGCTGGCAGGGGAGTATTGTGGATACACAAACACCTACACTTATCATTCCCACATTCACTACTCACCACACTACTTGACATCATACACACCACATCCAAATTCACACATCAAGTAGGCTAAGTTTAAAAATTATGGAAAGAAAAAAAGAAAAGAATGTGATGTAAATTAACGTCAGTTGGTTGTTAGAGGAAGGATTTTTGAAAATATAAAAATAAATGTTGCTAGATAATATTAAATATATATACAATAAATGATGTTAAATTAGGATGAAATAAGTATCCATTAGATATTTCAAAATAAAAAGTTAATGCGTTTAAATTTAGACGATTAGCTAAAACTTTTTCGCTTTCAATTAATCGCGCCCGGATACACTAAATTCGCTGTATCGCTTTTCAAAGTAACAGCCTTTCCGCTATTTTCGCTTTCTACTAAGTACAATCTATCGCATTGTACCAAAACTCACTATCAACTGGTTCCGAAGACTTCTCGCGGCGATATTTACATCCGGTCTGGTTGGATAAATTACTATTGCCTACATCTAGGCCTTTCTAGAAATGTGTCTTGGGTTCTGGATCCGTCTTCGAAATGACTAATGGGAAATTCCGTCATCATGTAAGATATGACTCAGGTTTGTGTTCTGGAATGTTCCCTTTTTACGTTCTAGAGGATTATTCTACGTTTTATCTATGGATTGTTTTCGTTGTTTGAACACATGTATGAAATACATGTATGAGATGTATGTCGAGTATTTCCTCGCCGTTTCTAGCATTTTCTGGCGCCGCCACAAAGTCATACGATTCGTTTGGCGTGCATGCAACACTACCCCCTCCTTAGACCTGTTCGTCCCGAACAGATTCGTCGTCAACCTTTGTGTAAGCTATATGTTTAACCTTCATTCTCGATCGGTGCTTTCGATGCATCCGTCAGCCACCCTCATCACGCCGTTCGTCGTACGATCCTTCCCATTCCGGTTGTACGTTCCACACCAAAACGTTTTTCGGAAATCGAAGCAAACTCGCTCTCAAATCAAATTGCTCGGTCTTCGCTTTCTTCACTGCCTCTGGATTCGTTGTTGTTTTCTGGTCTTCCGGCGACATCCTAGATTTCGTTCTGATATGCAGGCTTTGAGAAAGATTGCCCATTACACATTTCCGCTCAGATCCGGATGCAAATTTCTTCGTTGTTTCGCTGCATTTTATGTCGTCCTGCGATACTTCTAACGGTTTTCCTTCCTTTTCCGCCAAAACGCCTACTCGTCTCGCAGCTACGCATATGTGGTCTTCTTGTTCTTCTGTTCGATGTTTCTATCCTGATCGACGAGATAATGATACTTCGTTGCTCCTCCACTTGATTTTCCGCTCTCCCAAATCCAGGCTAAAACCATGAGAGCCCAGGAAGTCCACTCCAAGTATGCACTCCTCTGTTATCTCCGCTACCAGGAACTGATGCTCGAGCACCATGTTTCCAAATTGTATCGGCCGAACGATTTCACCAAGAACTCGCGTAGATTCACCCGTTACCGTCTGAAGCACTTACCTTTCAGTGTTACTGAGTTTCCAGGACTTAACCATATCCGCTCTCAGAATCGATCTTGCAGCTCCAGTGTCGATGATGACTTTACAAGCTTCGTTACTGACTTTCCCCTGCAAGCTCAAGTTATTCTCACGAACATGCAACCTGGCAACGGTGATTGTTTCAGGTTTACCAGTGTTGCAGTCACGCCGTTGAACTTCAAACTTATTTCCTATGGGTCTCGCTGCCGTTCTCCAAGAGCAAGTCGCTTTGTTTGACCGTCCAGATTCATTGCTTTGCTTGAATGCTGCTGAGCATCCTTCACAGTACCTAGTTTGGTACTCCCTGTAGTAGTCACGACTTAGATGTCCGCTCTTTCCGCAGTTCCAGCATCGAAGAACTCTGCTATGCACACATTCCGGACAGTATGTCGATTTCCAGTTTCTACGACAGTCACGCCTCAAGTGACCCTTTTTTCCGCAATTCCAACACTGAGGGGCTCCACTTCCCCTTGATTAGCTGGAGATATTGGCTTTCCTGCATAAACATTCCTCGCGTACTTCACCGACTCTCTGCGACGCCAGCTTCGCCGATTCGTAGATGAGAGCGTGGGCCAAAGACTCCTTCAGTGACCGTTTTCCAGCCAAACGAAGTGCTATTTGAAGCTCTTCATCACGCACTCCCTGGATGAAAGCATTTTTCGCCGTTTCACCCCGGTGCTCTGGATCCGACCTAGGGTAGGACAGAAGTGTTAATTGCTCAACGTCCTGAGCCAACTCCTGCAACGTCTCCACTGGCTTCTGTATCCGTGTTCTCAGCTGTGATCGATGAATTTCCTTTAAGTGGTCTTCGCCGTACCGCATTTCTAAAGCATTCGTCAGGCTTGAATAGCTGAAGCTATCGTCCTCTGGAATTGTCAGAAGAACTTCCGCTGCGGATCCTCTCAAAGACACCATCAGTGAGGTCGCACGTTCTTCATTGTTCCAGCGGTTAACTTTTGCAACAGCCTCAAACTACTTCTTGTAGATGGTCCAAGAAGTTTGCCCATCAAAAGTTGGTGCTTTAAGTGCCTTGATGCCACTTGATTCTGTTGGCACAATTCCTACGGCCTTCACGCGTTGAAGATCCAATTCAATGCCAACCAACTTTTTGTCGAACTGTTGTTCCACTTCCGTTACTCGACTCTCTAATTGCTGTTTAACTTCTGAAACTTGCTGTTGGAACTGTTGTCTGATTTCTACCAGCTGCTCCTCACTCTTCCTCGCATGTTCTTCTAACTGTTCCTTAATGTCAACGGCTTGCTGGTCGAGCTTCTGATCAAGTTTCTGATCCAGGTTCGTGGCTTGTTGTTTGCTTTCTTCAGCCTGATGTTCGAGTTTCTGACCGATGTCCAGCGATTGTTGCTTCATGTCGGACGCCATTTTTAGCAGTAATTCCATCATAGGATTTTTCTCTTCGCTGCTTTGCTCTTCCTGGACACATTCCTGGCTGGTTTCCTCGTCCGAGAATTCAAAAATTTCCGGATCGTTACCTTCAGTGCTCAAAGCCTCCCTGAGACGTGCCACTAACGCCGTCTTGTTTCCAGTGGTTGAAAGATCTCGTTTCCGGCATTCTTCTTTCAACTCAGCCAATGTCAGCTCGTTCACAAGTTTCGGCATTGTTTTTCGATTAGTCCACACGACTTTTCACAATTATCACTTTAGTCCACTCAACTTTTCACAAATTTTTATTAGTTCGTAATTTTTCACAAATTTCAATTAGTCCGCACAATTAACAATAATCACTGTCCGAAACTCTTCACTTTTTATTTAGTCCGCGCACTTATTAATTTTCACTTTTCAAACAAATTCACTGTCCAGCACTTCACTAAAAGTCACTTTTTAGATCACGATCGCGACAGAATCCCTTATTTCTGACACCAATTGTTAGGTTCTACCGTTAAAACACCTTCCGTGGGTTCGATATTCTTCACATTCGTGAAATAAAACAGTTTCTTTTAAAACACTGATTACACTTTTATTATAAACACTATTAATTATTTACACTTTATATTCGCACTATTATAATCTCGCGTTACAATTTAACACTTTTTCGCTTTCAATTAATCGCGCCCGGATACACTAAATTCGCTGTATCGCTTTTCAAAGTAACAGCCTTTCCGCTATTTTCGCTTTCTATTAAGTACAATCTATCGCATTGTACCAAAACTCACTATCAACTGGTTCCGAAGACTTCTCGCGGCGATATTTATATCCGGTCTGGTGGGATAAATTACTATTGCCTACATCTAGGCCTTTCTAGAAATGTGTCTGGGGTTCTGGATCCGTCTTCGAAATGACTAATGGGAAATTCCGTCATCATGTAAGATATGACTCAGGTTTGTGTTCTGGAATGTTCCCTTTTTACGTTCTAGAGGATTATTCTACGTTTTATCTATGGATTGTTTTCGTTGTTTGAATACATGTATGAAATACATGTATGAGATGTATGTCGAGTATTTCCTCGCCGTTTCTAGCATTTTCTGGCGCCGCCACAAAGTCATACGATTCGTTTGGAGTGCATGCAACAATATTATAATAGATTCAAGTACGGGAACAGACCTAATATAAGGTAAGTACGCAGCCTTGCCTGAATTTCGGTCACTCGGTTTTGCTATTTATTTCTACACGAAAAAATTTTCGTGTAGAGAAGTGTAGAATATTACAAAATGACAGTTAGTTGTGTAGATCATTTGTATTTTGAATTTTCAGCAAACATAATAATGGATAGTGCTTTCGCGAGTTTGATGCTGATGTACAGCGCATTTGTAGTGGCTGAGTCGTTAGAAAATGATAAAAAGAAGAAAGCATCAGTGAGGGTCAACCCTTATCTCATTGAAAGGAAAACAAAAGGAAGATCTAAGAAAGATGTAAGTTTTGCAAGTTAGTCCAAATGTGCAAGTAATTAGCTGCAACCAATTTGTTTTTTCCAGTTTGAAGATTTGAAGAAGTATCCACATGCTCATCATTCTGCAACATTATGAATCAGATCGAATTTTACGGTAGAAATGAAGTTATAGTAGGAAATGCTAAAAACTACTTGCACGTTAAATTCCATTAGGCTGAAAGAAAATAGGCGTAATTTTTTTAAGTAAAACTATTATGTAATGTATTTAATAATGCTTTATTTGAAATATATTTCCTTCACACGAATACTTAATTTTCATCCATGCATTTCATATCGTGTACACATGCGCTGTTGAAAACTTTAGGTCTGTTCGCGTACCTGAATCTATCATAACATATTCAAATAGATTCGCATCATTGCTTCAAGTCAAATTTTGCAGCAAAAAGAAGCCAGCTGCCAAATTATGTTACTGCTGCAGTTTGCTGAAGTACGCGAACAGACCTTTTATAACGTCGCACTAATTCAATTAACCAACCAGCTAATTAAAGTGCTTCCTAGTAAACGTATCTGCCAAAAAAACCAAATGTGCTGGAAAATCATTACTTCAAGTTCTGCACGAACTATCCTACGCATAAAATTAGTTAATTTGTCGATAGAAAGTTCCGACGTACAACAAATTTCAAATTTTCAAACAAAATTCAAATTTGACGCGCGTTCAAAATGGCCAAAATGATTGCTTTTCGTGACCAAATAAATAGCAGACCATTTAATTCCGGCACCTCGTGCCTGAAAAAACTCTCTACTTGTGCTGCAGAGCCACCTACGAGCAAAGAGCAGCACTGAAATTCTGACACTTTTCAGGCAACGTTTCAGGACGGGCTGCGTGCCGATTTTCTCAAGTGACCTGAAAAAATTCAGGTGCCGAAATTCCGTCACTCTTTTCCCATGTATTTATATTTCCCATAAACTGACAACTGACACTTTTGTTTGTCAATTTTCAGCAAATCCAATGAGAGCGTCGTACTTTTCCTGAATTCCCCCCCCCCCCCCCCACATGATTCAGGAAAATTCCGTGACTGAAAGTACGCGAACAGACCTTTTATAAGGTAAATTCAGGAAAAGTACGAAAACGCTCTCATTGCATTTCCTGAAAATTGACAAACAAAGGGGTCAGTTGTCGGTTTTTGGGAGAACAAAAGTTATTATAAAGTCATCCTAAGCGGCGATAAACTATCGCCACAAAAATATTCGTCTTTCATAATAACATTACACCGAATAGTGCGCACATGTTTACTGCTGAACGACATTTTCAAAATGATATGGCATGACATGCCGTTGCCCAGGCATCAGATGACATCAAAAATATAGAAGAAGTGGATTGGAACGATTGGAACAGTGGATTTCGGTGCGACACCAGCGGTGTGTTCAATGTGCATGCTATAGCCAGTGGCGGCTCGTCAGGGTGGGCCCGGCCCGCCTGGCCCATCCTGACGAGCCGCCACTGGGTCTGCTCGACACAAAAACACTATTATAAGGTATACGCGGATACCAACAAGAAATATCTACTTTACTTTAACTCAGTAGCGGCTCGACAGGGTGGGCCGGGCCCACTCTGACGAGCCGCCACTGGCTATAGCTGCTCCAAAAGCATAGCATAGCATCACTTTTGCAAGTGTCAAAATTTGCAGTAGCTAGGTGAAGCAGCTATGGATATTGGACAGCCAAGAGCTGCTACGTAGGTCGGTTTTTACACAGCTCAACTCAATAACAATTTTTTTCCAGTTTTTTAACTTTAGGTTTTGTCTTTACTTGGATCAGCTTAACACTTGCCTTGCATTTTGGAAATTGTATGAAATTTGCGCGTTTTCAGCATACAGTTGCAGAAAAAATATTGAAATTTTCCAAACATATTCAAAACGTTTCATTTATTTCTAGCTTTTGGCACCATATCTGTGAAAAAGAGCGAAAAGGAAACGTTGAAAATATCATGGTACACGATTCAGTGTACCCGGCCCGTTGTGTTTCACACCCGCCTTCTAACAACTCAAGATGAATTGCCCTGTGTAAAAGCCCATATCTCTTCGCAGTCTCATAGCCTATGCTCATAGCCAATATTCATATCTTTGATAGCTCTAGTTAATTGGGTCCATATGTCCGGCTACCGAATATAATTTCGAGTGGGTGTGTTATTTTTTGCCTGGGTTACTGTGGATTTCTCTGGAATATCCATTTTGCTCACTTGTTTGCTGTTACGATGAGATTTTGGCTTCATCAGGACCACCGATGTTGGTTTGTTTACCCGCTGAAGTCTCTGCTTCCATTTGCGTACTTTTATTTTCACCTTGTGTTGTTGCGGTGCTGGCTGGTTGCTGCTTTGGTTTATTTGACTTATCTGAGCCATAAACTCAGATATGGTCTTGTCCTTCTCTCTTAATGGCGCCTCTTCTTCCTCCTCAAATGAAACGTTGTCGGAGTCTAGGTCCGATTCGCAAGCCTCTTAGCGGCTGTTTCCTTTCATCCCGGCCAATAAGGAACTCACCTACTTCCAACCCGTTTGGTTTTTATAATTACAACAGAAAATTAATATCGTTTAATTAAAGCAATACCATAAAAAACCAAAGATATCACAATAGAAAATTAATTCTAAGAAAATTCATCGTAATTACTTTCCGTTAGTATGTTTCGGTTGAAAGTACTCTCTCACGTGTGTCTTCCAGTTGATTGCTCGTAGATGGGTTTTTCTTCATAAAACGAATCTTTGACTTAACCATTCGGTGCTGCTTGAAAATCCATCAGCTGATGGTCGGCTCCGTAGCTAAAAATATCCGTTCTCTATAATTTGCTCGTCTTGGTGGCTAACGGTGAACTGCCTAGAAATTGCTAATATGCTTCATGTATTATCTGCTTGAAAAAATTTATTTCTGTGTTTTATATAACACGATTGTTTGAATTATTATGCCTGGGTCAATTTTCTTGTTTCTACACTCAGAAAAATACATATGTTTTCGAGAATCAAAGAAAATATTTACTCGTCTACGAGCTGTAAAATCTTCCATAGATAAAATAAACTTTTATTTGATGCCAGTAATTTGTATATATATTTGTAAAAATTTCTTACATTCAATGGAACACAGTTTTTACTTTATCTTATTTCAAGCAAGTAATTTTCCTAATAAATTATGTCACGAATTAAGTAAATTATATCTACAATGCAAACATGTTTTTACATCTTTCAACATCAACCACGCTTCAATATTCGACGAAAAAATGAATTGTTTTTAAGATTCCTGTTAACATTTACTTTACACAAATGCGAGGTCGGTAGTTTAGCTCGCTAACGCGCCAGTCCGAAGCAGTGATCTACTGCTCGCAGGCAGTGCTGCCAGAAAATTCTCGTTGCAAAATAGCCCAAAAGAGCCAAAAATGCCACTAAATCAGTGTGGCCATTCTTAATTTTGGAATTATGCTAAATGGCTCCGAAAAAAATGCTAAAAGCAATGCTAAACTGCAACTTTTTTTGAGCCAATAGAATGAAAAATCTCAGTAGCTTTATTTAAAACAACAACAAAAGTAGAACCTAAACATTTATTTTATTCATTTATGATAAAAATAATTAATAATAAAAAACTCTCTTCAGTGTTTAATTAAAGGGAAGATAATATGCACAATTATAAATCACCATTGTCTGAATCGTTTGAATCTGACTCTGCGGATAAATCGATTAGTGGGCAAAAACCAAGTTCGGACTTTAAATAATTCAATATGATACTTCAAATTTATGCTCCTATAGTTTTTAAACTAGATTGCGTCAAGGAAATAGAATTTAAATGTGTTAAATGATAGTGTTTGTATGCAATATTTAATGTCATTGAACGTTTGTGTAAAGCAGTGCTAGCGTAAAATTTGCATGCTAATAAAAAGTGTTAAATGATAAAGTACCTTTTTCAATGCTAAATGTATGAAATTAGTGCTAAATCTAGCATTGAAAATGCTAAATTGGCCACACTGCACACAGTAGGTCAAAGTCGATATTATACCAAAAATTTGTCTTATTAGATGCGAAAAAATATTTTTGTATCCATTTTCACGTGGGTATTTATTTTTTGTTTTTTTTTATAGACAAACCTCTCATATAATCGGAAATTATATTTAAAATTTTATTTTCTGATGTAGTAAACGTGTAAATTGAAGAATTCATTGTATCGTATCTGGTGGTATTTTAAAGTCGCTCTAACATATTTTGTTAATATTCACGAGAATTGGAATTCGCATCAAAGAAGTCAAAAAATTTAGTTACATTTGATTTGGAATTTTATTATTTATATTATTTCTCATACTAAAACATTTATCGGCTATTGTATTCTGGCATTTGGGCGCGTTGTAGTGTAACCGGATGATTTTGTATTAGATGCAGGAAGATATAGTAATCAAAAAGTGAGTTCACTTATTTCTTTGACAATTTTTTATCCAGCAGTAGATTTTACTTCATCGGCTTTGGTCCAAAATTTTTCCGTGCTCAGTGTATTTTGACCATTTGCTCATACTTATGAGTTTAAAAAGCACAGATTTAAATTTAAATCCTATTGCGGGCCACCTTAGGCAAACGATCAAATAATAGACTAGAAATAAAATTTTGCTTCAACCGGAACTTAAAATATAAAGTTAATATTTAAAACATGAAGTGAAGAGATTTCCGTTCAAGATTGAGGAAATCAATTGCAAATTCAACTTTATATATTTTTAGTAGTTGAAACCTGAGCTCGTCAGAGGAGCCCAAAAAGCCACCAGTAGCCCAAAATTAAGTTTCGTCGCACTCACAAAAATATTTCAAGTTTTTTGACGGAAAATGAACACATTATCAAAGAAAATTGGTAGCGATTCTGCACCGAAGCAATATTTACTCAGTCGAAAGAAAGGAATTTATTCATTTCAAAGAACTGATATTGAACTTGGCCTAAGTAAAATTTGGTATAGTTTCAAGGAAATGTTGCCATAAATCTGGCATCAATCGGTTCTCGTACGATCACCGAAGTCAAGCAATGTTGGGTGCGGTTCCTACTTAGATGGGGGACCACTTGAGAAAATCGCATGTTGTTGGCACGCAAAAACTCTCCCTCCCTTCATATCAAACGCACGGCTTACTTCAAAGGGAGTGAAAAAATAAAAAATAAGTAAAAAAGATGGGAGAAGCCGATATCAATTTATCCATTATTCTTTTTTTTAAGTGTCACATTTTTTTCTGATTTTCTGAAGCGCTAGTGTTACTCATTGCCTAGTCGCCACTTAAAGCTATAATGTGGCACTTAATCAATGGAGCGTTGGTACATGCCCAGTCTCCGGGCATATGCCAGCTTATAAAGCTATTTAATTATTTTCATTGCAAATGTTCACGATGTGAATACTTAATGTAAGCATTTGTTGGTACGAAAATAACAAAAACGCCTCGTGCTGGCAGCCCTTTGTCAGCACCGAAGCCAAATATATGTCACATCTGCCTCACGTTGAAGTCAATCTGCTCTGCGAATTTCGTATTGATCCGATGACTGCATGGGAAGCTATAGGGATACAAAGAAATTAAGGGCTACCACCCGCAAAAATTTTCAAATTTTCTGTATCGTAAAATTTGTTACTTATTTTAACTACATGATCACTTTTATTTGATTAGTTTATGATAAAATCGCTTACTAAAGAAATGGAAAAAAAGAATACAAAACCTACCATAGCTGGCAGCCCTATCATTGTTTTTCAAACTAGATTTCTGATCAGTATTGTATACAATAACTTTAATTCGCAATATGAATTTCGTTATGATCCCAAGATTGCATTGGAAGCTATAGGGCAAATAACTTTATTTTCCTGAGTGAATTTAAAAAATTTAAGTCACCAAAAATACTGTAGCTGGCAGCTAAAACCTAAGTTTTTAGCTAAATTTCTATCAAGCGTGTCTTAGAGTAAGATTCAGCTACTGTGTGAATTTCGTCAAAATCTGGTGACTAAATCAGAATTTATAGTGCCAAAACCACTTCTTTTTCTTAGTGATTTTTCAAAATGGCACTACGGGCCTAGAATTGCCCAAATCTCAAAATCGCTTCTATCAGACCTGGTTCTTCTTAAGACCAAAACATTCTTTAAATTTCAACTGTCTCTGATCATTGGGTCATGAGTTCCCGCCAACAGAAGTTTTTGATGCTATAAATATAGGTACATTGGGGAAGGGTTACCGTTCTTGTCCGACATAGAATTTCCAAAATTATACTTTGACTGTGTAGACAAAGCATAAGATTTGTATATGAGTTGCTTTTTTTTAAAAAAACAAAAAAATTCAGATGAATCGAAGGTTTGAAGGTTTTCACTTTCAGCGCCTGCCGTAGCTACAGAAATGCCAGCACGCTCACAAAAAACTACATAAGCATACTACTTAATATGTTCCGTAAGTTTTGTAATGACTAAGCAACTCTGTCAAAAGTTATCGCAATTCAAAAAATTTCAAATTTTTCCCATCTTATTTTAGGCACCTAGCGCACACATAGGGTTAAAAATTTCTAAAACCTTATCAAATTGTTTTCAAAAATACGTTCAAAATTTATTGCGCAAACTTAGTTTTTTTGAAAACTATTCTTGATAGAATAATAGGCATATCTAAAATATCACTAAAATGGCCTCCGGCGCCAAAGGGTTAAAGATTTGGACCTATTCTGCATATACACGAATGTGTCCTGAAAGTTTCAGCTTAATCCTATGGCGCGTTCGCAAGAAATAGTCACTGAAATTTTTTGATGGTATACATATATATATTTGAGTATATATATAAATATATATATATATATATATATATATATATATATATATATATATATATATATATATATATATATATATCAGTGGCGTGGCGTGATAGTTAACCTTAGGGAAGCAATTAGTTCATTTCGATGACTGACTTTGGCTATGTTTTCTTCAAATTTGTTACGTATTAATGGAACCCCTCTTGTTAGCTACTTTTAACATTGCAAATACAAAAGCTTCTACGAATTACGAGCATGGACGTGAGAGTACTTATACTGTATTGTTATCAGTACTAATTCGCATGCTACCAATATATAATAATTTTTTCATTAAATATATATTTGCAAAAATTAAATATTGGCAAACATATAAATTAGCGATGTTGCAACAGCAAGCTATGTAAATAAAGCATTTGCAAATATAGCTACGGCAACAATAACAACCACAGTGATTATGCAAATTAAATGTTTATACGCATAAAGAAAATTTCAATATTCTAGTACTTATAAAAAATAACAGTAAAGTAACAACATTCCCACGACGAATAACATATATATTTATATTTAAAAAAAAAATCTAGTACATTTTAAATAAATGAAGTGACGGCTGAAAAAAAAATCTATTATAAATCAAATTTGAAAAGAAAATTCATGCATACTTCTATTTTAAATTTAATGCAATTTGCCTTTGTTTTTTTTGCAAACTCATCTATGACGTCTTGAAAACTTTACTCGCTCAAACATTATTTTAAGAAAACCTATTCTATGG